>OX422215.1:61480743-61775743 GCA_949130495.1 Sambucus nigra | reverse complement strand
CCTACTCACCTCAAACTGGAGCGCCGGTGTATCTAAACCCCATTTATCCAATATTCTCTTATTTCCTAAGGTTCGCGCCAGCGAAACTCCATGTCACCCCAAATCAGAACTCTGATGAAGGTTGTTGGAGCTCAGACAATTGGGATTGGTGGTGGTCGGGATTAGATACCGCTAGCGCGGGCCGTTAAAAATAAGACAATATCAGAAAAAAGAGGTTTGGATCCACCTTATATATATATATATCTATCTATATAATATGAGACAATGGTGTTATGAATAGTAACTCATGTATGATAAGATATGCATGATAAACATGCATGGCATTTTATGTGTTGCATGCTTGCATGCATACACATGTATGTATGCATGCATACATACATACATTATTATTTTTTTATTTTTTTATTAAAATATTTAAAAAAATAATAATTTTTTTAAAATATTTTTAAAAAAATTATTTATTTTTATTTTTTTTTAAAGTTTTTTTTTCTAAAAAATGACGGGTTATTATTGGCTGGGTTTTATCACGGAGACAAATTTATCACCGTGCCCTCGGGCACGGGCATTCGCTAGTATATCTATATAATAAAGTAGGAAACTTATGTATGTCATAAGTTTGATCGATGATGTCATCGGATGAGTCTTTCATGTACTACCTATTTTGCCCTTGAAACATTTGAATTCCCTCTACTTTTCACCTCACTAAATGATTCTCCCTCTCACTTTAATTCAAACACAAGGCTATTTTGGTAAAAATACACCAAACCCACTTTAAACCATGCCTTTCATTCTCAAAATCACGCGGATCCTCTTTCTCACCCAGTCTAACCCTACCCCCAAACCCAAATCCTCATTCAGACGTGCTGACGAACAAACCCACAAACCCAAACTGATGAACAAACCCCAAAACCCTCTTTCTTATCAAACCTCCACAAACTCATTCAGATGTGCTGATTTAGATCACTAAGTCGATGGTATTTTTAGGGCTTTGAGGATGCACATGGTTATTTAATCAGTTCTTCGTGCAAAACAGAGAAGATGATTTCTCCTGGGTATTGAATCAGTATGTCCAGAGCTTTTTATCTTCCTGGTCCAAATCAGGTTCCATTGAATCAGAAGATGATTTCTACTGTGGTTTAAGTTATATTAACAAATTCGTATATATTTATACAAATCTGTGGTCAAGTGAAACAGATTTCAGCAAGAAGAAATATTTTCCCATTGGTCCAAACATAAGGGAAAGAGAATTGTGGTGTTAATAACCTGTAAATTGTTGTTCTACTGATGTTTGTTTGATTGACTTATAAGTTGATGATGCAGGAGCAGGAGCAGGAGATGCCTCGAGTGGAGGAGTTGTGGGAGAGATTGGTGCGTTCGGCATTAAACAGGGAGAGGACTTGAACTGATGTGTATGGGAGGCCTGACACTGGCATCGTTGCAAATGTCCCTTCTTCCCTTGCAAACAATAGGGACATAGATGTCATTTTAAGAAAAACTGACGAAATCCAAATGTGTCCCGAATATGTATGTTCTTTTTTTGTTAATTTACCTCTTTACCACAAATATGCCATTTGCATTATTTTGTCACAAGCAACCTCTGCTATGCTACTAACACAGTCAAATATCCAACTTTTCAAGCTATTGTCCATCCAATTTGGATCTGATTATAAGAACATAGATAACCACGACAGCACAATTGGTATATATGATTAAAAAAAATGATTGAGATTCTAAAGTGGTAGCTTTGTAATCCTTGAAAATCATTCTCTCAATATATATATTTACCAATTCGTATATATTTATACAAATCTGGTATATTTGGTGTTAGTTGAAGCTTTTTTTGCCATTTATCTATGATTTTGGATCTCAGATTTATAAAGAGTTGAACAAATTTTTTTCCACCCATTTGTCCCCATCTGTATCTACTTCAAATGAGGAGAAAATAACTGACTTGAAAGGAAAATTTTGCAGTGATGTTTGTATCGTGAGAGGGGATTACACCTGCTGATATATAAAGAGAATGGATGGGGGATTTTTATAAGATCAGAAACGTGTCAAATGTGAATATATTTATTCCCCATTGAGGTTTTTCCTGATACAGAGGTTGTAAGACATATACTTCCACAGACATATGTACCACTAGCTAGGAAAGGTATAGATTTATTCCTCATTTCACCACTTTTTCTATATAATAATTGCCATATGCATATGTTTTGAGATCTGGATATTGTGGAGGACAGTCATTGAGCGCATTGTATAAGATCTGATTACATAGATGATCTTTTTGAATGATTTACCTTTTATGCCCTAATTGTCATTGAAGATCAATACAGTGGAATATGCATTAAGTTCACACATGTTTTGTACTTATTTTAGGTTTCAATAGTTAAATACTCCATTGGATTGGAAAAAAATAATTGTTATGTTTTTCCTTTTAATACCTTTTTTTGTAGTTCTGTAATGTTTTTTCATTTATTGGAATGTTTATTTTTGTTTATTAACTTTCTTTATATTCGTGACTATTGCAGTTGGAGGGGAGCTATACATGGTCTCAAAGCGCTACCACAAATTCAGATCTAATTCCAAAGATATGCAAGGAATACCCGGATCTAATTCGAATCTAAAATCCTGTTTGAGCAAGTCAGATCCAAATTCTGACGAAGCTGCAAGTACTTTGAAGCCCAAATAAATGCTGCTGAAGTTGTGTTCGTTTGCAAATAGTAGGTGTCAAATGTTTCAAAAAATTGAAAGGAGGTTAGAAAATGTCTCCCACACCATGTCTTGCTTGAGCAATTCCTTCTGCGATGCACACAACCAAATCTAATTCATCCTCTATTGCCTCCAGGTGGAGGGACTTAAATCACCGATGCATTAGCCTTTATTTCATCCAGTTCTCTCTTTGATTTAGTTTTAGGTGCTTCAGTTTATGTTGGTAACAAGTGTTTTAGGTTCTTCAGCCTTTATTTCTTGATCCATATCCTTGCAATGAAGTGGATTCTGATGATACAACTATTTTCGATGATGGAAATACTCTAAAGTGCTTTCGTCCTAGGTAATCCAACTAATAGTTTATTGAATCATATGGTTTTATCACTTTATGGTAATATGGGTTTACATTTGTATTTGTTGGTTTATCTTTTTTTTCATTTACATAAAACCACTGAACTAAAAATTTATCGTTTCTTTTCAGTTAATCACTGATATTGCAACTGATCTCTTTATTTGGAGATTGTATATTGCACGTCCATATTGCAACTTTAACTAGGATCATGTTCTATACATTAAAATTGCAATTTCAAAGATCATGTTTCGAATCGCAATTTCAAATTTGTGGAAGTTTGGACTTATTTGTGGGGAAGTTTGCTTATAAATGGACTTATTTGTAGGTATTGAACTTATATTCTGCAGGGTATAAATTAAATTGGAATGTTTCTTATAAATGGAAGATTTTAGTGGTTTGTATTCTGCAGGGCATGAATTGAATTACGGTATATTAGTGTTTTTTAGAGTTTTAAAATGAGCGCTACCACGATATTCTTGATCTCTTCATATAATATATGTAGATGAGGGGTTCCTACTGTTATTTCTTTTTTGCTCTTAGTTTTTTGTTTGTTTGAGATTTATGTTTTCGTTTTTGCTTTTAGTTATTTATTTGTTTGTTCTTACTGTTAAGATCTTTATATTTGTTTGTTTGGTTGGTTGTTTATGATAACATAATTATTACACGTGTCCCATACAGTTTGTGAAGTCCCATGTCCCATGCAGTTACCTCATACAGTTCATGAAGTAGAAATTCTCCCATGCCCCATGCAGGCAGTTACCTCATACAGGTCGTAGAGTAGCATGTCGTGAAACATGTCCCATGTAGTTGTGATACGTGTAGCAGTTGTTTGTACATGGTGGGTTTCGTGGAAATTTTGTAAGTTTTATATCTTATAGTGCATAGGCAGTTTCCAAGTGTGGTCATCGTGACCTTTGCAATCGGTAGTTAGTGTAAACTGATCTTATAAAAACATCAGCAGGCCTATCTAGGAGGACCATTGCATAACATTCGAGTACCATTTAAGTCAAGATCATCGTCCATCCTTTTATCTCGCACCTGCTATCGTTCCCTCTTTCCTGTAAGTAATCCCTCTTTTTATCCTCTCTACATTCACACCCTTGGAAAGACTGACTGTTAAAATGTTTTTCAAACATATGCTTTTACGCAGATTAGTACATGCATATGTAAACAAGTATTCACACAAAGACATATCTAAAAATATACATACAAAGATTAACACAGATTTATGCATATCTAATTTCAATTTAGTGCCTCATATCTTTACTTGAAAGGATTTATGGAATAACATCCACAGACCGGATCTGAAAAAGGATTAGTGTTGTTAGCCGAATTCTCAAAATTTCCATGTTTGGTGTCAAGAAGAGGAACAGGTAGGCTACCAATATCCCTACTAGGAAGTGAGGTTTTTTATTAGGAAAAAAAGTGAGCGGCTTCATTCTGTTTTGATCTCTTTTCTTCCCGTTGCTACAATTTGAAGAAGTTACTTTAGACCCTTTTAAGTATTGGAAAGTAATATTACTATCCTATTACTGCTGGAAGTGTGAACTTAGACCCCCTTATTTGAGTTCAATTTGCTTTTGCTAAATTATACTAATCAAATTTGAGTCAATTTTCTTTGTTTTGCTAAATTTGAGTTCAATTTCCTTATTACTGCAGGTAAAGGATAGTGAACTAGCAGGCGTGGATGCAGTTAATGCTGGGAACAACTAACTCATTATACTCCGTTTGATTTATGGTTCCTATGTTATCACCTTTTGCTCAGTTAGACATCCTCAGGATAGGCCAAACTTATATACTTTTCTTGGCAAAGTTGGAGAGGCCCCACTTTTCATCGGGTCCATAATCATTAGAGTGCCGACTCTTTGCACATGATGATATTCCTTTTGATTCCTTGCCTTTTTCGTCAATGTTGGTTACCTTAAATTTGTACATTTAAGATATAAATTAGTGTTTTGAGGTTATGATTTATATGGAAATCAGTTTTATATGAAAATTAGTGTTTTGAGGTAATGATTTAAAATAACTAGATTCAATTTTTATATTAGTTATATGCTTTCCTAATTATTTCTTAAGAAGCTACTTATATATAATAGAATAATGTGAAGATATGACTAAATCAGTTAGTAAACCACACCATATATGTAATTGGTTTTTAGTGCTAATATTTTTTCATGTACTTTGACAGGTTTGTCCCATTTGCCTTACTAACCCAAACGATATGTGGCCTTCGGTTGTGGGAATCAAGTAAAATTTATCCAAAATCCTATAAAATGAGCCATTAAATTTCTCCAAAGGAAGGTTAGATCAGGACTCTTCCATTATATATCAACATGGATTTCATGTCGGTGTCAAAGAACAATATGGCAGGGTAAGAATCCAAACACTCCCTGCATACTCTCAACAATTGAGATTTATTGTAGTTTGAAAATTATTGAGTGATAATATTTTAATTTATTTCTTTTGATATAATTATTTGCCTAGCAAGAAAGAAAAGAATTTTATCCACAACCATTTAAAATTCATGGTCAATTTTCACAAGGATGCACCCACAGATTCTGCAAGGATTATAGGATTTAAGGTCAAACCTTTCAGGTGATAGATGTACTTTGACAGGTTTGTCCCATTTGCCTTACTAACCCAAACGTAAACGACATGTGGCCTTAGGTTGTGAGAATAAAGTAAAATTTATCCAAAATCGTATAAAATGAGCCATTAAATTTCTCCAGAGGTTAGATCAGGACTCTTCCATTATATATCAACATGGATATCATGTCAATGTCAAAGAACAATATGGCAGGGTAAGAATCCAAACACTCCCTGCTTGCTCTCAATAGTTGGGATTTATTGTAGTTTGAAAATTGTTGTGTGATAATATTTTAATTTATTTCTTTTGATATAATTATGTGCAGAGAAAGGAAGAAAAGAATTTTATCCACAACCATTTAAAATTCATGGTCAAGTTTCACAAAGATGCACCGACAGATTCTGCAAGGATTATAGGATTTAAGATCAAACCTTTCAGGTGATAGATACTGTATTAGTTTGCACTTGAACCCTCTAATATACCACTTCAATATTAATATGTCCTTAGTTTTTAGTGGGGTCCAGTGTTAAAATGAATTTGAAGGCGAATGGGATAAAAAGACTCGCTTAACAACCTGTGATGCCCATGCAAAATGCGAGTTTACCAGCTCTGAAACTCCTTAGGAGATTGAAGATAAGAAGGAGATTATCTTTACATATGATGTTGACTTCCAGGTAATTTCTAAGATAAATGCACTTTAGAGTCCCCATTCGGTTCGGGTTGAATTTTTTTAACTTTTTGAAAAGTATTTTCAACTTTTTGGAGTTAAACTTTTAGTGCTAATATATTTTCATATATTTTGATAGGTCTGTCCCATTTGCCTTACTAAACCAAATGGCCTTCAGTTGTGGGAAGGGCATTCGGTAAAATTTTTCTTAAAAATCCTCAAAATTTGAAGAAATGTAATTTATGGTGTGGCAATAGCATTTACGTTTTTTTTTTCTTTTTTTGTATGCAGACGGGTTCCGAATGTAGACAAGACCTTGAATTACGAACAATTACTATATATCTCTAGATAGACAATGATATTGTATTTGAATTACAAACGATTAGTTTTGTTGTTGGTGTATTTTTTATTTCTTCAACGCGGTTTATAGTCTTATAAACAAAGGGGATTCTATCCAAAAAATATAAATTTTTTACAATTATTTCTGTTATATAAAAAAAACTTAAGTTATACTTGACTTAATAATAGTGTAGTTGATATTTTGTTTTTTATAGAGGGAGAATCGTTCTATAAACAGAGGCAATTTTACCCAAATTTTTTAGATTATCATATTTAGCATTAATAATAGTATAGTTGGTATTTTTTACTTAAAGATGGTGGATTGTCTCATAAACAATTAAACACTTGCGCATTTTTTTAAAACTAATAGGTTCATTCATACCATAGGTTATGTCAAAAATTATTTATTTGTTGCGAATTAAATACGATGTATGGTTTTATCAATGATGTATACTTTTGAAAATTAGTGTCGTGCCTTTAGGAATGAGCTAAAAGCATGGTGAAACTAAGTTATGACATGTCTATTAGTCATCTCTGTACAAGTAATGTACATAAATATGTAAATTTTATGCAATGGAATCCTTATTATCATATAAACACAAGTGATATTGTCTTGGCGGTGAATTATCTATTATTATCAGGAGATGTAATATGGATTTGGGGTTTATTAACGATAAGGAATATTTATATTATTTGGTCATTGGTGTATTTGTGTATAGGTGCATTTCATAATTTCATACGTGGTTTAAGATGGTCTATTAGTGTTGTTGGAGTATTCTTTTTTCTTAAACAGGATGGGAAGTCCTATAATAAGCAGAAGTTTTGCTTAAAATTTTATATTATTTAGAAATATTTGTGTAATATAAGAACTTTGAATTAAATTATACACGGTTTAATAGTTTGAAATGTTATCATCGTGCCTTCAGGCACGGGCATACCCTAGTATATATATATATATATATATATATATATATACTGTGTTATAACACAGTAAATGTTAACGTTTGTAAAAATGTTATAGATATAAACCTAACCCAATGTCACCCCTACTCACCCCAAATCGGAGCGCCAGTGGATTCAAACTCCATTTATCTATTATTCTCTTAATTTCAGAGGTCCGCACCAGCGGCACCCTATGCCACTACTACCCACCTAAATCATAGCTCTGATGAAAGTCGTTGAAGCTTCGACAATGGGGGTGGGTAGTGGTGGGGATTGAATGTCGCTAGCGTAAACCTTTAAAAATATGGTAATTTAAAAAAAAGAGGTTTGGATCTAACGTGTGTGTATATATATATATATATATATATATATATATATATATATGTATATATCTATATAATAAGTTACAAAACCCATTTTAACCTATGATGTCACAAGAAATGATTTTTTTACAATACCCATTTTAACCTTAAAAATTTTGATTTCCCCCACTTTTTGAGGCTTTAATTTGTTTCCCCCTTCTTTTTAAAATTCAAAAATAAGGGCTTAATAGAAATTTTACATATCTCACGCCTCCTATTTTATTTTTGCCCTATCTCGATTACTTCATTCCCCATCTTCTTCTCTCAGTAATGCATGAATGAAAAAAATTCTCATCAAGCCATTCCAAATGCAACCCCCCTTTGGACGGCATAGGTAAAATCTCCCCCTTTATCTCTCTATTTCCCATTTTGAACTCATCTCTCTATTGTCGATCCTAACTTTTGTGAGATTCAAATAAATATTTATGTCTTGATCTTTCATTCGAAACCAGTTTTTTTTGTAAATTTCAAACCCCCAAATCATGATTGTTTGAGGGCTGTCTCGATGTTTTTATTTCAGATCTGTCAACGATTACCTGTGTAAGTGTTTAAAACTTCTTATTGTTAATTATGTGTTTGTTTTGTTTAAAACCCAAAAATGTCAGCATTTGTTTTGTTTACACTTCCATATTACGAATCGGTTTAAGCACTCATCGTGCTCTCAGTTGTTTACAGTTTGTGTACAGTAGAGACTTTTATTGTTCAATGGGTTGAAACTGTGTACAACACTCATCGTGAGAAATGTCGTCCCTTTAATTCGTTTGTAAACCTAAACCTCAAGCTCTGCTCTGTTTATAGAGAGCACCTATTTATCAACCGATATGCAAATAGAGAGAAAGAGAGAGAACCCGTTAGTTTCTGTATTTACCCAAAAGCATCGTATGCTCTATAAAAAGAGCTTAAGGTTTACCCAAAAGCATCGTCTACAGTACACACTTCATCCAAGAAGACGATTGAGTTTTGCTTCCTTTTTGGTTTTATTTTTGCAGATCGAAACCTAATGAGGTTTGAAAATCATTTTTTTTTCAGATAGACACTTAATGATGTATACGTTCTCTAGCTCACTTTGATTTGAATTCTGTTGTTTATGTTTTGTTTTATAAATCTTCTTTTTTCCAGATTGACAAACTATTCTCGATTGTGGATTCATCACACCTCCGTGTTCCAAAGATATGGAACTGATGACAGATCTTTCAGTGGGTTTCTTGATGAGTCTATATAAGATTCAATTGCCACTCCACAACTGTTTCGGTAATAGCTAGATCTTCAATTAGAGGATTATCAAGGGTGGTGATGGAGAGTTCAGTTAATGCGATACAGGAGAATTAGATCCCCACATCTAATTCGAGCTCCACAACTCTCTGCCCTTCTCCCTCCAACTGCAACTATCCGAGCTCCACAACTCTCTGCCCTTCTCCCTCCAACCGCAACTATCTGCCTCTTCGTTTTTAAGATCCCCACATCTAGCTTTGCTTTTTTTTTTTGGGTTTTTTTGATACGACTCTGGAAATGAACAACTCTGCTTTTTTGGGTTTTTTGGATACGAACTCTAGCTCTCCTTTTTTGGGTTTTTTGGAAACGAACAACTCTACTTTGATATATTGGTGTTTGAAAAAATGGGTATTATCTCAACATCCATTTTGATTTATGGGATACTCATTTTGCATTTTTTTTTTGGTTCAGAGTATATTTTGCAGCAGCTTTGGTGTTTAACGGTGCCGTTGTAGGTGAGTTTGTTTCTTATCTTGAAACCACACTAAATGGGTCTCTATTTCTTTTTTTTTTATAAATGGGTCTCTATTTCTAACCTTGAAAACACACGAAATGGGTCCCTTATATTCAAATCAAGCGAAATGGATCTCTGTTTACAGGTCACGCCATACATGAGTCAACACTAAACACCATCCTGATGGCCACCGACTGGTTCAAAACCTGCTTGCTGTCTTATTTCATCTTCACTGTCGCCGCTGCCTCGCTCGGATATGGATTTTTTCTTTGAAGTTTTCATGTCGATGATGGGGGTGTACATAGAGGGGAAGCAACGAAGGACGAAAAAGTGAGCTCAAATGTCGTCGGGCATGCCTGAGACGATAACACAGGAACGGAGCATTGAAGTTGGTGACCTGGTGGGTAAGCTCCCTAGCCGACAAAGTCACATATGGGTTTATTAAACAGATAGGAAGCTTGGGTGGCCAACAGGTGGATGAGTCGGAAATGTTGGAAATTAAATAAGTGATGGACAACAAAATGGAATATAATATTGTATTTAGGTTTTGGTTGTGTTTGTACTCTCATTTTCGAGTGTGAAAGACACTATTATGAATTGGTAGGCCGCCAGTTGCTATGGAGAAATTTTTTTTACTCTCATATTTAATTCTTGACAAAAAATGTACGCTACTTTGTACTTATATGTATCTAAAGGCAGCCACTTCTTTATTATGGAGTGTTTATTGTCGTTGTAAATTTTTTTTTAGAAATCCAGTAGTTTTTGTTTTCAACCCAACTTTTTTCGAAACCCAGTAATTTTGTTTATTGTGCAGTGTTTATTATATAGTGTTAATATGAGGATGTTGAGAAATTTGAAGTGAGAAGGAAATTAATTTTCGTTTGAATTTGTAAATATATGTGTTAGTTCACATTTTACTTTTTACTCATTTTATTTCAGAGCATAAGAAAACCTTGGTCAAAGTTTTTAAATTGTTTAGAAAAACTTTTTCTACTTAAAAATAAATTATGTTGTAATGTAAAACTCTATGACTATAGTTGTTTACCTTAGAGGCAACTTTGATTTCCTTTCAATCTTGAACCTCGCTTTGATTGTTCTTTGAACTGACTATTGTTTTATATATAAACTAATTGTACAGATATTGTCTTATACTTTTTATATGTGATTTGTTCAATTTCTTAAAGTCCACAAGAGGACTGAGATATGAATTTTTTGATTCCCACGTTGGTTGACTCAAGTTGATGGTTTACAAGAAAAGAGTTGGTATATGTCATAATACCTTTCAGTCGATTTTTATGGATAATATATCTACTGCCTTACGAATAAACCCTTGGGCCCCGTGCGAATAATTTAGATTGGCAGTTGTCTTTTGCAGGCTCCACATATGCCTAGAGTAGTGATTTGTCTTTACGTCACGCCAATTACTTTTTGTTTTTTATTTATACTTTTTTCATATCTGAGATTTCGTTTCAGATATATATTTTTTATTTGGACCCTCACGTCCGGGCTCTAAAGATGTTTTAATTATGGTGATAATTGTGTCTAACAAAAATATAGAACATTCTTTTTAAAGAAAAAATGGTCGAAACTTTTATTATAAACTATATTTTTTATAAACAATTAAAATAAATACGACTTGAAATAATATTTTACCTATCTCGAATTCAATCCAAGTAAAAGCGACAAAACATGAAATAATTTTTTTAACAAAATTTAAAGTTGGCAAAAATAAACATGACTCGAAATAATATGACACGCCATGAAACAATATTTTTTTAACAAATCATGAATACTATATCAAGAAAAAGTGGCAATATACAAAATATTTTTATACACTAAAAAGGAATCCAACCAAAATATACGCGACACGACATTAAATATTATTGTTTACTTATCTCGAACACGGCCAAAGTAAAAGTGGCAGAACACAATATTTTTTTAATCAAATATGAACTTGACTAAAATAAACACAACACTACATGAATTTTTTTTACCAATCACGAACACTACCACTACCGTTTTGCGGAATAGTCATATAAACAATGGATATAATGGCTATTTTTTTAATTTACACTTTGTTTTGTCGGGGAACAAAATTTTCTTCGTTTTGCGATTACGTATTTTGGAAAATTTTGCCACTTTGTTATTACGTATTTTTAAAATTTTTATCGTGCCTTCAGGCACGGGCATACCCTAGTATATATATATACTGTGTAGTATTAGCACAGTAAATGTTACCGTCTGTTTGTAAAAATGTCACATATATAAAACTATTTCATATTCTAGTGCATACACTAAAGTTTACTGTTTGTGTTAATTTTTTTCTTTGAAATTTTATAGCCTTCATGGATCTTGTTTGATAGATCTCGTCGAGCAGATTTCAAAAATAGTAATTTTACGAAAAACGGATTTGTGAATCAAAAGTTATGATCATTTAAAGATTAAAAAAAAAAGTCCAACCACTTATGTAACTTCCTCAAGGAAGTTACAGATGGTTGGTTTTAAAGGGGTAAAATTGTGAAAAAAATTCCCTAAAAATTTGGAATATGACCTATGGGATTGTTGAAAAGTCAATAGGACTTATGAGAATGTTGACCCAACAAATGGGACCTATGTGTAAAGACCCCTTTCGAAAAAGTATTTTTCATATCTGAAATATTAAATAATACCAAAGAAATTTCAAAAATAGAAGTTACTAGTTTTTAGTGTCGCGCGAAGCGCGAGCGCTGTGTAGTCTTCGTAGTATAAATTTAGTTATAGCCATATTTTTAAAAATATATTTCAAAAATATAGTAATGTAAAGTTGGATCCATCCGAAAGTAATTCAAGCCTTCTGGGATGCATGTCATCTTCCTAATTGTATTTGTAATGCATTTGAAAATAGTTGTAGTAAATCTTGAACATATTTTTATTGTATATACACAGTTGTGGACGAATGAAATGTTAGTAGTTTCCATTGAACATATTTAAAATTTTTAAATAGTCCACTAATATATAATGAGAAAACATCATATACGACCCCCCTAAATAAGGGTCATTTACGTTTTTTTTTTTTAAATATGTTTTTTTGGGTTATAAACATTTCAAGATACTTCTAATACAAAATCATCCTAAAATGTTTTATTTTTATATTAAAAAAAGGATCAATATTTGAGAGTTGTCAATATTTGACAGTTTTTAAGCAGTTAACTCAACTTCTTAAACTCTCAAATATTGATCCATTTTTTAAAAATATCAAAATTAAACATTTTAGGACGATTTTTTTTAGGAGTACCTTGAAATATTTTTAATTTAAAAAAAACTTATATTTTTAAAAAAAAATCTCGTACTGGGGTAGCTGTGAGTGGCGCTCGTATGAGATCCTTTCTCAATATATAATATACTTGTTAATACATGTGGTTTTGGAAAAATAAGGAGAAATTGCAAAAAATAAGCTAAAATACTAATTATAAGATATTGGAGTTGAAAGTTTGATTATACTGCTATTATTCATAGGCAACTATTGTAGAACATTACCCTTGCATGTAACCCAAGAAAAACAACTAATAACTTTTTTTTTAAAATTTTTAGAGAACTTTACTATGAAAGAATAAAAATTAAAAAAATAATTTTCATTTCACATATTAAGTTTCTTTCTCATCCAAAAATGATTGATGGAAGTAATTTTAATAATACTTGTTTTACGAATACTATTGGCAAGTGCGCGCGCATCGCCGCACGCGAGTTGCATGCTAGTGTCTAAAAGGTCAGTTTCTTCCAACGAGCCTCAATATTTCACATCTTGTTCAAACCTGGTCAGTTTCATTTTATTTTTCTTTATTGTCTTTGCGATACATAGTCACATATCACATCTGTATATGTACATTGTGGATTTATTGGAAAACAAAATGACATTATTGTTCAAATGGTTGACTCCTGCTCCTGGGGCACCCTATTATTTTTCCTTCAATATCCACAACCATTACTTTGGTATTAAAGTGTATATAATATATTTATACATTAATTGATATTGGCATTGATATGAAACCAATAAAATACATAGAATTTCAAAGGGATTCGAACTTTGGATTATCATTTGTTAACAACTATTGTATATAAATATAAGGGGAAAAAAACTTTAACTTCAACTGCAAAAAAAATTGCATTGGCAACTGCCAAGTCAATTTAAAAAGAAATGGAGATGCTTAGCTAAATCAAATACAAAAATGTTCAATGACAATGAAAATGCTTTTTCAAAAACTTAAATATTTTGCCTTAGTTGGTTCTAATTCGTGGGGATTGATTGGAAGGATGTCTAATATGGATGCATAAATTAAAAGAGTATATTGATGAATTGATAAAACAATCACAATCTATAAAACCCAAGATAGAAACATGCAAGGATCTGACCTCACTATCCTATTTTTACAACTATATACATATTATATAGGATTGCATAAAGACAAACCGATTTCATTTTTATAAAGATGAAACCCAGGATTGTAAGGATATGATATCTTCATCAACTGCTTCTACCAAACTTTTTGACCATTTGACTCAATGTGTGAAGGATCTGATTGATGCCTAGTTCCACAAACTTGACACTTCCATATTTATACTATGAAAAGGGAATATGAACGACATTAGGTTCAATAAGGGAATTAGAATCAGAGGGAGTAGGAGAGATATGGGTCAGGTAGAGGAAGAGTTTTTTTACAAGCAAGTGTAGAGGAAAAAGAAGTTAAGAAAGGTAGAGATAAATCGTCAAAAGTGTTTCAAATGGAGTGCTATTTCAGAACCAAAGCAAAGATAATTAATAATAAACAACTACTTTGCCACGTGGCATAATATCTGGCAAAGACACCATTTTTAATATCATATATTAGATATGCCGGGATATGGAGGTTTCTCACAACCGTATATGGGCGGATTACTTCACTAAAAATGCGGTATATACTCCATAATAATTTCGTCGTCGATTCCGAATGCATCGCCCATTGTTTATACAAATAATGGAAACCATTGAACAAAAGGACTATTACTTTGTTCAAATATTCAATGCCTTAGGTCGAAAAGGCCTCAGCTATCTGTAAAAATGTTGCGTTGAAATGCGCATGTTGGCCTATGGTTGATGGATGAATATGTAGCAATTAGTGAATCAATTTCCATTTAGTCTGTAAAGAGGTTTGCGTATGCAATTGTTCAGTGTTACCAAAGACCCACTCATTTCCTCGAGAAGGAAGTAACACACGCCCCTAACATTCCTTGGGACCTTAAGGATAAAGCCCCCTCCTTAATCCTTGGCAACCGTGAGCCACCCGATCGATGAATGATAACGTCACTATCGACACGGACCTTATCCGTCTCATTAGTGATGACGTCGTCAATCTATTGCACCAAGACTACTATCATACTTTATCGTACAATAATCGTACTCAACGTCTCCTTAGGCACTACCCGAATCAACAAGACACTTACCCTATCATAGTTATCATCGTCACAAGGTCATTGTGGCCTATCCCTAAGTTCAATCCAATTGACTCCACGTGACGGCTAACTGCTCGTCATTAACATTGTAAGGTTAACAAGTACCACTCATACGTACACCCTCGAGTCCACAGGAGTCTAACAAGACGACCCAAGGTCTAGCTGTTTCCCTACTAGTGTCATTCTAACACATACTGATCATGTTGCAACACCCCATAAAATTTGCTATACACAAGGCCTCAATCATGACATCGTTGGCCCAAATCTCTAATTCATTCCTGGTACTCATCAAAATCTAACACGAACCTCCCTACGTTGATCCCCTCAAGACAACGAGCATTATACCCAATCATAATATGAATCTCTAATTTCACCTCAAAAGATTGCATTACCAATTTACATTAAACTATGGTAGCCTCACCCAAGGCTATATGAAGCGATTCCTTTGAACTGAGTCGACAACCCAAGGTCATTAAATTTTTCACATACTATCACCTGGACACAAAACCTACCATAAGATCAAGCTTAACCGGTCCCCTTAGGACACCAAGTATACCCTAGCAATTGTCATAAAGATTAGATAAGAATTTATCGACCTTCACTACACCAAAATGTTAATTTTGTGACTGCCTTTTTTTGATTGCCAATAGGGGTGACAAACTAGTCACTCCCGGGAGCAGTCACAAAATTATTTGTGACTGCTATTAGGGGTGATAAAATTAATTGGTTAAAAAAAATTTGAGTCAATTAGTTTGTTACCGCTAATGAGAGTCACAAATGTTACCATATAATTAATTTGTGACTCCTATAAGCAGTCACAAATTTATAACTGTCACAAGCACTCACAAGTTTATTAGTAGACGTAAGTTATGACTCTTATGAGCAGTCAGGAAATTATAACTGCTATGAGGAGTCATAAATTTTAGTCTTAGACTTAATTTATGACCGCTATTAGCGGTCATAAATTTGTAACTGCTATTAGCGGTCACAAATTTTGGTCTATTGGCAGTCATAAATTTGTAACCGCTCCCAGCAGTCACAAATTTTGATCTTAGACTCAATTTGTGACTGCTATTAGCGGTCACAAATTTGTGACTGCTATTAGCGGTCACAAAATTTTTTACCTACTTTAATTTCCCTCTATCTGTAATTGAAGAGCTCCCGCCCTCTTCTCTCTCTTTCATTTGCCAAAACCTCTATCTAAAGCATTTCGATCTCATAAACTATGGCTCGAGCAAGGCAACGCTAGTAACAGAACTGGTACTCCTTCTGTGATTCCAATTTTTTAACGCCTTATGTAATAGAACTGGTACTTCTCTCTTTCATTTCGCCCTCTTCTTAAAGACTTTTTCTTAACTGTGAAGGTATATTTTTGGGTATTTTTGCTGTCTAAAGCCCTAATTTCTGTCTAAAGCATTGTGTGTGTGCCCATTTCGATTCTTATTATGTGTGGGTATGTGTGTATATTTGTGTGTATGTAGAGATTTCTGTTTATACGTGTGTGTATGTATGTGTATGTATATATTTATGTTTACATGTGTGTGTATGTATGTGTATGTATAGATTTCTGTTTATATGTGTGTTTATGAGTGTATCTATATACAAATTGTATTTTATATTAATAAGCCCTAGAAATTGTATTGAGGTTATTTTTTTGACAAAATATTATTCAAAAACTCTAGACATTATATTTTTTTTGACAAAATATAATCAAATGGATTTTTAATATCACGAGTTTTGCCCGAGCTTTGTGATCAACGTTCTCTAGACAAAATATAATCAAATCTGATTGTTTTGTTGTGAGTATATCTACACATCGTTTAACCTCTTTCGTTTTTTGAATATTATCTTGTTTGGGAACATGTTAGATTTTTTTCAATAATCATTTTATACTATTCATATTTATTTTATCTAAAAATTAATTAAATAACCATTGTTTTGTGCTCGTTGAAGTTTTGACGTTTTGTGCTTGGCTGGGTTTTCCTGTGAGTTTTAATGCAATGATAGTATTAATGCAATGATAAGCCAGAGATTATGTTCTAAATATCAGCTCAAACTTCATTTAGTTTTATAATTTCTGAGTTTCTATTTGTTTGTGTTGTAGAATTAATGGGGTTTCCACAATATAAAGAGTGGATGGGTGAAAGTTGTAGAGTGGGGCAAGTATACGTTAATGGGGTTAAAGACTTTGTGAATTATGCAACGAAGAATCTCGAAACTGATATTATCCCATGCCCGTGCAATCGTTGTAAAAATGGGAAACGCTTGAAAGGGGTAGATGTAAAAGTACATTTGTTTCATTGGGGTATGCAAGCTGACTACACGTTTTGGCATTTCCATGGGGAGAGGGAATTTAAGTATATTCCAGAAGAAATACTTGTCAATGAAACAGTTCACACAAATGGTGACCCGTTAGTACATGCTAGGTTAAACGATCTCATAAATGATACGTATGAAGTGCACGCAGCACAAGAAAAGCAAGATAGTATAGGGAATGCTTTAGGATGTGAGGACCATGTTGGCAACGATACGGACCAAGTTAAGGATTATATACGGTTAAAAGCAGCAGCCGTAACACCATTATACCATAACTCCAACCCCGACCACACAAAGTTATATGCCATGGTTGGGTTGCACAACTTAAAGAGCAAATTTGGCTTGTCGGGAAAAAGTGTGACGGCATTGTTCCTCTGGGCAAAAGATTTGCTCCCCAAAGAAAATACACTGCGAGTCAATTATCCGATCATAAAGGGTAATTTGAAAGGTTTGGGTATGAAATACAAATCAATTCATTGCTGCAAGTATGACTGCATTTTATACTATAAGGAGCACAAGGACAAACGGGCTTGTCCTGTATGTAAGGAACCTAGATATGAACAAAAGATGATAGTACATAATAAACGTTTGTTGAAAGTAGATACACAAATACTTAAGAAGGTGTTAAATTATTTCCCTTTAGGTCCTCGATTGAAGAGACTTTACACTATACATTGGATAGCAGAGGCAATGACTTGGCATGGTCGAGCGGAGGTGGGTGACAATCTCACGCGACATCCGATGGATTCATCTGTGTGGAAATCTGCAAATCAGCGATACCCGGACTTTGCTACAGAAATACGCAACATTCGCCTCGGAATATCAACCGATGGGTTTAACCCGTTTGGCAAATTGAGCACATATAAGAGTATATGGCCTGTGTTTACGGCTCCTTTAAATTTTCCCCCGTCATTGTGCATGAGAAAGGAGTTTTCAATTTTGTCGTTGTTGATACCAGGTCCAAAAGCACCGGGTAGTGACATTGATGTTTTCTTAGCACCACTAATAGATGAATTGAATGAGTTATGGGTTGAAGGTGTGAAAGCGTTCGACTCGTACAAAAAGGAGGAATTCATTTTGAGAGTTATGTTGATATGGGAAATTCATGATTTTCCTGCTTATGGGACCTTATCTGGGAGCAATGTACATGGTTACCTAGGTTGTCCTATATGTGGAGAGGATACTGAAGCCAGCTGGCTTAAGAAAAGTGGTAAACTTTTTTATCATAGTCATCGAAGATTTCTGCCCCAAAGTCACAAATTCAGGTCAATACAAAGCAATTTTCTCCCAGAAGGCACCGAGATGCGACCACCTCCACCAAGACTTTCTAGTTTGGAAAATGAAGAAAGGTCATTAAAGGCTGATCAAAAGTTGAGGGGGAAACACCCCATAATTTTGGCCCAAAAGCGTAAAAGAAAGGATGTTGATGTGAAAATGGCGTGGTCGAGGAGATCAATAATGCTTGATTTGCCATACTGGAAGGAACATCTTGTGAGACATGTGATAAACATAATGCACGCTGAGAAAAATATTATTGAGCATCTCGTAAGCACATGCATTGGTGGTTCTCATTCCAAGGATGGGGAAAAAGCCCGTGAAGATCTTCCTGATTTGAAGATTAAAAGATCATTATGGTTGAAAGAAGATACAAACACTGGAAAAAAGCATATGGCAGTTGCATCTTATACTTTGAGCATTTAAGGAAGAAATATGTTCTTAGAAACATTAAAGGTCTTGAAGGTCCCTTCTAATTTCTCATCCAACTTATGCAGGATTGTCTGCGACGCAACAAAAGATTTGAAAAAGTGCGAGTCCCACGATTGGCATGCAATAATGCAACTTATCCCTCTGTTGTTCGGACACTTTTTTTCGGAACACAAGGATCTTCGAAGGGCCATTCTACAAATTAGCTTATGTTTCTCCCTATTGTGTGAGAAAGTTGTCAGCAGGACGCACATAATGGCAGTGAAAGAAACTTTGGCCGAGGCTATATGTGTTTTAAAGAAGCACTTTACTCCCTCATTCTTTGACATAAACATCCACCTTTTAGTGCATTTGTGCGATGAAGCACTTTTATGTGGACCAGTAAGGTACCGATAAATGTATCCGTTCGAACGATTAATGAAAACTTTTAAAGATTACGTTAAGCATACACGGTACATTGAGGGGTCCATTGCTGAGGAGTACATTATGGAAGAGGCTTCCTTGTATGCAAAGGAATATATGCCTAACCCAAATGTTGGAGGTCGTGAACGCTTTATTAATTAATTAGAAGAGTTTGCTGATGAGGAGGCCCTGGGGAAAGGTAAAGTAGTGAAGCTAACAAGTACACAATATAACCAGGTGGCTCGATATATATTCGAGCCGTATGAAGACATAGATAAATGGAAAATGTGAGTTTATTTAAAGTGTTTTGTAAAATAATGTAATATGTTCGATGTTATATTAATTAGAAATTAATATTTTTAGTGTTTTAACCTAGGCAATATAATGAGTGCGGGCATGCCAAGAGGAGGAAGGTAGGCGCGAGCACAGACAATGACTTTAGGCATTGGGTAGCTTCCGAGGTGACTACAGTAATACCTCACTTTTATTTACTGTCTTTGCAACATATTCACAATGCAAATACTTTCTTGGTTTCAGTTATTGAAAGCTGGTGAAGTATCGACGAGGCTTGCACGTCTAGCAAATGGGCCTAGTTTTGTAGCCAAGGAGTTTGGATAATATCGTGTCAATGGTTTTGTGTTCTCTTCAAGCACACACGAGTTAAAACTCATTGGGAAACAAAACAGAGACATTTCATATAAAGCATTAACTCATTTTAGGGAAAGCGCGAAAGATAAAAACTTGATAGAAGCTGCGATGACGTATTATGGGATTATAAAACAAATTATCCTATTAGATTATATATCTTTCAGCATACCTGTATTTTACTGTGATTGGGTGAGAGTGTAGAACAAGAATGCATGTATGGTCGACCGTGACACCCACATGGTGAAGGTTGATTTGGCCAAGTTGAAGAGTAAAGACAATGTTAATGATGAGCCATTCGTTTGTGCATTCTAAAACTTAAAGCAAGTGTTTTATGCAAAGAGCCCCAACAATGATCCATGGTCTGTTGTTTTACATTCTCCTCAGCGCTTGACTACATCGGTAGACGATATAGAGGCACCTATCGAGATTCAGTCTATTCTGGATGACAGCCCAGAATTAAAGAAATTATTAAACGCATTAGAGGAGTAGATGTTTAATTGTGGCATGTTATGTTGTTTTAAATGTTGACTTGAAAATTATGTATAATAGCATGTTTCAATTATTTCGTAGCATGTATTCATAGTGACTTTTGTTCACAAGTTTATTATTACTTTTTCCAGGATGTTATATATCGTATATACATGCAACGATTTTTAAAACAGGTCTTTTATAGAGAACACGTCAATTTATCGGCATGGCTATCGAAAAATCAAACAATGCAATTACTTGCGAGATCATGGGTGGAACATACCTGAAGCATATTTATTTCAATCAATTCTACGCACACTACCTCAAAGTTAGGATGAAGCAGTTGAAAGGGTTTTCATAAAATACAATCCAAGTAATGCGATGCAGTTAGTAGAGTTTTTAGAACTCGAAGAAAGAAAAATTCATCCTTTGTGGATAGAACTGAAGAGGATAAGGATGCGTTCAGACTCTATTGTGAGAAAGCATATGCATAACAAAGTTAACATCTATTATTGGCTTAGGAGAGAAGGCATACGTCTTAATATGTTTAGTGTCAGAAATGCAATTATCAACACACTTCCGCAGACATGGTCAATAAAAACTTTACGTGAAATGATGAAGTACGAAACTTATGACATGGTTGAATTATCAAAACTTTTAGAATATGTTGAAAAGGTATAACTTATATTATATTTTTTTATATTATTTCCTTACTCTTGTATTAACATATGAACTAATGCATAAATATAAAAATGCAGAAAATGGCGTCCGAGAATACAATTCCATCATCCAGGCCAGAAAGTTCAAGTCATGATGAACATTCTGCCATTGATTCTCGTGCTGACGTTTCCCTTAACCTATTTGGTTTGCCAATAGGTGGAAAGAATCCTTTTAAAGCTCGAGCCTTGTCTTTGTTAAAATCTTGTATTGGTTTAAAATATGAGAGTTGGGATACGGTTGAGCAAGTAAAAAAGGACGACTTGCGGGATACGCTCAAGAAAGAGTTCAATCTTTCGGCCGACCAGAAGGAGGGGTCCATCAAAGCCATTGGTATTCAATTGAAGACTTTTAGAAGTAACCTCCGCTCGACTTATTTTAAGGGATTGGACAGTGATGGGATAAAGGCCCTGAAGGATCAAGTACCGGAGAAAGATCATATCCCTGTTCGTGAGTGGAATGAATTCATCTCGTGCGAAGCATCTGAGGCAAAATTGAAACAACGACACCAAGGCCGGGTGAATAGGGCTACAAAGACTGACGTCCATTGTCTTGGTTGGATGTCATATGCTGAGAAAACCGAGGAGATGGTATACACCCTTTCTTATTTTAATGTGTATATATATTATATGTCTTGCTCAAATAGTTAATGGAAAATTAATTTATAGGTGCTTAACAATAAACGACCTTTTGATCGTTCGGAAGTGTATCTCGAAAGTCGTAGGTGAAAAACTGGGGAGTTTCACCCAAAGGTAGCTGATGATATGGTGAGTTTCGTAATCTTAGTTGTAATAATTAAATTCCTTCAAGTTTCGTCGTTCAATGGTTTTAATCAATTCATAAATAATTTTGCAGCAAAAATTGAGTGAGCTGAGAAGTAGTCAAGGTTCTTCAAGCCAAAATAGTATTGATACGGATGCATTGACTGCCTTTAGAGGAAAAGATACTTAGGGGCGACTCGTGGTGTTGGACCCGTGTCCAAAAGTAAACTTAAGGCAATTGCTCCTATAGTATCACAGTTGACTAGAGCAAAGACACGAGAAGAAAAACATGATGAGGATATGGAATTTCTCAAATCATCCGTTACCATGCTCTTAAGTGCTTTTGAATCGAATGGATTGAAAATACCAAATCCAAGTCCTCACAATTACACTCCTGTCTCGCATCCAAGTCCTCGCAATTATACTCCTGTCCCACATCCAAGTCCTCGTAATTACACTCCAGTTCCGCATTCAAGTCCCCACGATTACATTCCTACCCCCCGTCAACTGAGCCAAACTTTGGAGATTCAACTGAGCCAAACTTTGGAGATTTAACTGATCCTCCACATGATCCATATGTCGATTTATTAGATTTTTCAAATCAGAGAAAGATTGCAAGTGGACAAGTTGTTGCTTTAGCTGCTACTGGAACGGTGGTGCATGGCCATCAATTGTTGATATTTGAACGTAAGGTTTACATTAGTAGTGTTGAGCCAAGAGAAGAGAATCATCCGTTGTATCGTCGAAGTCGTGGGGCAAACACTATTAAGGATGTCGAGAAATCTTGGGTGGTTTGGCCGTTGCTTTGCCTTATCCTTAAGTGATCCAGAGTAATTTGTCTTGAGAAATTTGAACAAATTGTCAAAGTGAACAATTAGTAGTGTTTGAACTCTATTTTGAATATTAGTAATCTATTTTGAATCAATTAGTAATCTGTTTTGAATGTATCCAGTGTCTATCTGTTTTGAATATTAGTAGTGTTTGATGTTGGATTGAATATTAATATCATTTTCTCTCCGTAGCTGGTAGCGATCAATTGATAAAGTCGGTGATTCTTCACATTTTGCTATACAACTTCTATATATACAAATGGTATATTGGGCCATTAGATAGGCTTCAATCTTGGGTTATAAATTTTTTATGTACAGGGAATACAAATAAGTGGGCTGCTACAACTATTTCTTGGGCTAACAGTTGTGCAACTCATGAAAAAGGAGGTCTTGATATAACCAATTTTAAGATCTATAACCAGACTAATATGAAATACCTTGGGGACATTATGCTTTTTATAAATTATATTCTATTTGGTTGGGTTTCAAGCATGTCGTATCTTAATGCTCACTGAAAAGTGGGTGATGGGGAAAGTATCTAGTTTGGGACATATAATTGGTTGGATTCTTCTATTCTGCAATAACTGAACATTGAGATAAATATGACTTTTAGAAGTATTAAAGTCTCCAATTATATTACCATTAATAATTGGAACCTCTTTTAATTCTTAATTACCAGATTTGAAGACATAACCTCTGAAATTTTCAAAATTCATTTGCTTATATCCCCAAAACCCCGACTCTTTTAATTCATTTTCTTATATCCCTAAAACCCCAAGACCAAGCTCTTATGAGATTTAGAACGGTTGCGCTGAACAGAGTTAGGAGCCAATAGGAGCAACCTCAGGAGGTTTTTGGGGTGTATGAGAACCGTGGTAAATTGGTTCCAGAAAGAATTCGATATTTTGTCGACCACCTGAGTTACAGCAGGGATAAATCCAGTGTCCTCTGTGAGATAATGCATGTGGGGTGGGATCACGAGTGCAATCTGGGCAGATAACACCCAGACAAACATCTTCATTCCTATCATGCTTATGTCCCCAAGTGAGATTGTAGTAGTTCTCTGGGGATAAACGGATCTCACATTGAGGGATATTTGCTCTCTAAAAATTATCTCATCGACTAAGGAATTTCCAAGAAGCTGCGTGTTGTAGGCAAATCTGACCATGTCTGGTGATATTGTATTATGGTTTTTGCCAAAAGACACCAACCATGCGCCAAAAGTTGTCCTTCAGTGGCAAGTCTCGATAATGGACGAATTAGGACGTATCTGACCCAGCATCTGATAGTGTGTGTGTGTGTGGGGGGGGGGGGGTAGGTTTTAATAAATCTATAACACCATCGTACACCTTAGGCACATTTGCAGATCTCACGTGGAAATGTATGACAGTCCTACCAGTGTTGGCAGTAGAGTTAGTATCCTTATATATTTCTTTCAGCCCAATTAAATACTATCCAACCAAGAATGCTGGCCTATAAGGCATAGAATAGTTTTAATTTCCATGAGAATATTCACCCATATGATTATTTGATATGTATATCCTGGATGCAAAGTCTTTTAGGTCTATAATCAGAGCATTGACTTAGGTTTTCATTTTTTGGGATGAGAGTGACTAGAGTCGATGACCAACTCTTTAGGATAAGACATCCTATAAAGAGGCCAAAGATATCTATAAACATGTCCTTGCAGATGGCGGACCAACACTGCTTGCATAATAGAGCATTAAAGCTACCTGAACCTATTGAGATTGAAGAGTCCATTTCCTAAACCACTTGCTTAATTTCTTCCATAAATGGGGTAGATGAAAGCATAGAGTTTTCTTGATCAGTTAGGAGCTTTGGTATGTGACTAAAAAGGGACCAATTGTTATGGATAAAGGAGGGGTAGTGGGAATGTTTTTGAAATGATCAATGAATGTTTGAAAGATTATAGAATGGTATGACATCCAATTACATTTCTCATCCTTAACTCTGGATATATGAAGATTGTTCCTCTTTTGATTCACCATTTCATGAAAAAACTTCACATTTTTCATCTCCATCTTTTATCCACTTAAATCTAGCCTTCTACCTACAATACTCCTCTTTTAGAGGTAGCTTAAATCTTAGGTCTGCCATAGCCCTTTTATATTCCACCTTTGCTTGAAGAGTATAATCAAATTCTAGTCTCACCTCTTTTTGAAGAGCATTATCCTCTGCTTATATGATTGACTGGAAGATATCTCTAAATGCTTTTTTATTCCATTAAGATAGAATAACCTTAATAGCCTTGAGTTTTGAAAAGAAATCCACCATTGAACTGCCAATGAATTAAATACTATTACAAATATCTGAACATTTCCCGTAATTTGTCTCACATAATACAAATTGCTCTAATGGATGAGGTACAGTCACTCCAACTATTTATGCACCCCAGGACCCATTCTGAGCGTTCTGTAATTCAGTGTGGCGTGTTCTAAAGGTGTAATCTGCCTGATCATTTGTAGCTCTAACAACATCAGATATCATGGACACCCACCAGTCCAACTGGCCTCTTTCACCTTCAGAGACCAATTGGATGATAGGTCGTGAAGACCTTTCACTGACTAGCCTTGCCAGATTTGTTGTGCTAGACAAGCCAGAGGTAAAGGTTCTCCTTCTGCCAGGAATAGATCATTCATACAAGTCATTTGCTACTAGAGTGTGAAACGGTATCATCGACGACAGGCCTCTTATAATTGATATTTCATCGTACAATAAGGACTCTGTCAACCAGTGGGGATTTCAATACTAGATCAGCTTGGGAAGTAATTAGGAAATGTATGCACATGATAGTTCCTTTAAAAGACTTGATTCAATTAAAAGGTGTCAAACTTTATCATATTTGTAGATATTGTTATAAAAATGCTTAAAACTTCAATCCCTTGTTCCTAGATGGTCTTATAGCTAGGAATATTTGGTCATACTTTTCATCTATGCTTGGTATCTTTTTATCAGCTCCTTATGTCTTGGTGGCGTAAAAACTCAAGCAAAGATTTCATTAGATACTTGCTGATTTTAGTTCCTGGTGCAATCTGTTAAGAGATTTGGGTGAGTAGAAATAAATTTGTTTTTAAATATGGCAAAAGGGATAACAAGAAGATCATTGCTAGTGTTATAAACCTCATTAACAACTATTCGTCTCAGCATAATTTCAAATCCTCCTAGTCCATTAAATAGATGTAGTCTATTTAGTCTGAAATATTCAAGAAATACTTTATCCTTCTCTATAGTCAAATGAACTCCTCCAAAAGACTTCCTCTTTAAGCTGAATTGTGAATGTTTTTATATTCTTAAATTTCTTCAAATATGCAAGAATCTTAATATTAATCACATTTTATTATTTGCAGGCATACACATGGCATACCCGGCATACGTAGTATTCAAAGGCCTAAATCCAGGTGTTTACACTTCGTGGCAAGCAACACAAGCACAAGTTAATGGATACCGATGCGCCGTATTCAAAAAATTTGAGTCCATTGAACTTGCTCAATAGGCATACTCCGAGTACACGAGGGAGGATGTCACCGCATCAATACCCCCCACGGCTGATATACCTAGACTTCACAAATCGTATCCACTGCGTGGTGACTCCTAGTCTAGATTTAGAATGATTTGTTACATTTTATGACATTCCATGTCATCGAAGTGTTGTGTCGTTATTTTTTTTTGTTTATTTTTTATTCTATGTTCATTTTGTACTTGGCGCCCACTTAGGGGTTGTTTGATGTTAAATTAACTTTAAACAAGTTTTATGTGTACTGAATATTTGGAATATGAGAAATATAAATGAAATGTTGTCAAAATTTTTAGACTTGTTATCATGATATTTATTTTACTTTCATTATTTCATCATTTTGTGAAAATATAAAGATATTTGTAATAGCTTTTACAATATTTAACAAATTCAATTTTGTAACTTCTAATAGGAGTCACAAATTTGTCACTACTATCAATTTTGTAAGTGCTAACTGCAGTCATAAATATATGATTCGTAACTGCTGTCAGTAGTCACAAATATAACATTCGTAACTGCTGTGAGCAGTTACGAATGTTATATTTGTGACTGCTGAGAGTAGTTACGAATAGCTGTTACAAATTGGGGTCACCAGTCATAACCCCATAGGGGTTATAAAAAATTATGACTGCTGTTAGGAGTTATAAATTTTCTTTTCTCACCCCCTAAATTATGACGGTAAATAGCAGTTATAAAGGTCATTTGTGAGTGCTAACACCACTCACAAATCTCCCATTTGGGTGTAGTGCTTATGCCCTAAGATTTCTCGATATTCGTTTCATTGATTGCTAACCACTCACCTAAATATTTATCTATAGTTCTCTACCATGTTAGGTCATAGTCCTCAGACACCTCAAGGAGTCAAAACAAGTTGACATGTTATCCCAAGGATATTCCAAGGACCTCCTTATAATAACTACTGCTATGTACCACGCATTGAACTACAAGCTGACACTATTAAGGATTTTGGTAGGATATAGGACATTGTGTGCAACCAACACATATCTAGATCTAAACCATCGATGTCGTTAAGGATCATATTAATCAAACGTTTCATCATTCGTTCCACAACGGCTACCTAAGGTCCATTCCCTTGTCACTTCAACTCAATATTTTTGCACATGTGACACCCTTACCACTATTGGTCCATAACTCTAATCATGACTTATGAGATACATTTCTCATCCATCAATCACTAAGGCACTCATCCACAAGGAAAACATCTTATTAATTAAAACTGAACGTACATATCCTCTAGCATTGACAATAATCACCCATAAGTGCCACGCCTAGGGATTATATGCATTTTACTCACCAACCCTCATTACTCAGTCGTGACACCCTAACTATCAACCTCTACCGTTGACTATACATGATTTGTGTCGCTCGCCCAATGTGTTTCATATCACTCTATTAACATATCAAATGATCTTATGTTATCAAAGGTTGGAACACAAGCACCCCACACTAAAACCACGTTGTCACTATATTGGTTTGCATGGACACCCGTAAATTACTAACATATCTAATCAGAGGCGCGAAAGCGATTAATAACAACTAACTTAGTCGTGCGCCACTTGGCAATGATTCACCCCTTGTGCTAACCTCTTTGACTTCACCATCGAGGACACGAACTAAACCATCACCAACACTAGCATGACCGACCCAAACTAACACCGACTTCGAAAGATCCACTACTGACCTCACCACGTCATTCCCGAAAGGAACCTTAAACCTAGAACTCTAATACCATTTGTAACACCGTGACCCGAATTTATGGGTTACCCGTGATCAACTCGATCCGATCCGAGCGTTAGGTGTGAAGTGTAATGAAACGACCTATATAATGTTGTTAATCGAGTTTTATTTTATTTAACATTTCACGTATTTATCATGCGATTCCAAATTCGAATTAAACTATCTGAGGAACCTGTGGAAAACATCTCTAGAATCCAAGCATACAGAGCTACTAACTTAGAATAAAAGAGAATACTTACTACTGTAATACTCTCAAAATACGAACTCGCACCCAACTTGCCTTAACAAAGACAAGGATGTGAACCGAATATTCCGTGGGAAATATACATAAATACAATATAGAATCGAATGGTAGAAAGAAGACTCTAACACGTTATACTTACGTGCACATTCAACCTCATATATATATATATATATACGTAACGCATGAGGTTGTTTTTATTTACAAAAACATGATTTGTCCTAATTAATTAACCTTAATCTCATAAAGAACTCCTTCTTGCTTAACTTGACACTCATGCCTTTATTTAAAACACGCGATTAAATACTCAAATGAATGCACTTTATTTAATCGAAAACCATTTCTTTACCCAAATTGCCCTTTTTGCTTAAACCAATCCACATTGTTATTTTCGTTGAAAATCACCCCTTGCAATACACGCGAACACCGTGTTAGAAAATACTTATTTATCTTTTGAAAATCTTTCACAACACCCTTGTGTTAATTACATGTTAAACCTTCTTAGGTTGCTTAACTTACCCATTTAACAATTATACTTTACCTTTTATTTACTTTATGGACATTAATCAATTTACACTATCTTGTCCATTTTAACTTTTACTACAACATTTATTAATTCACTCAAGTTTGGTTGTATTAACACACTTTCACCACACAAACCATTTTTTGATATGTTCCTTATTCCTTTATCTTTTTCTCAGAATCTTTCGATAAATCGTGTACTTTAACGTCCTTCACACCGTCGACGATGCCACCAATGCTCTGGCCAGTGATTTTGGGTCTTTCACCTCAAGGCTCTGGGCTCTCTTTAATTATTCCAGTGTCATCCGAGTTACTTTTTAATGTGTTTTAATATTTTGCAAATTTTCACATTATTCAATCTTTCCCTTTTTACCCAGCCGAAGCCAAAATCCGGGGTTGCACTCCAACTTATGTTACACTTTATAAATTATCATTTCATATCCTTTAGACTTTAGCTTTGATTTTATTTCTAAATCATGTTCACTTAGGAACAATTTGTGTAATGCCTTTTCCAACATTTTTATTTCATAAAAATATTCCACTTTATGTAAAATTACCATTTTACTCTTTTTTGTTTCCAAACTTGTCTTTCATTCATTTTTACACGTATTATTTCTCAAAACACCATTAAGTCACCCATACTAGCTTCTCAAGTATTTTTAATACATTAACACCCTTTTAACATATGGAGTAACATTCTTTCAAGTTGGAAACGTCTTTATTCCATTATTTTCTTTCCAATTTCATAAGTGTTAATCTTTCAAAACATTATTTAGTTACACGCACCAACTTCCCAACGTTTTAACCATTAACACTTATTCAACACTTTTACAAGTTAGACATTTCTTTACTTTCTTTATCCAAGAAATCCAATTACACTTAAAGACTACTTTTGTAAGAAAATTTCATTTCCTTTTATTAACACATATAGTCTTACAACCTTACACTTATCACACTTTCAACCCCCTTTTCACACACTTTGAAAACTAGAATTTCTATTTTTCTTATTTCATGTTTAAACCCAACAAAACCTTCTTTAAATTTGTTTATATGTTCATAATTAAGATATCAAAAGTCTATATGCAAGAGAAGATGGATTTTAACTTAAAAAATCCTAGTAAATGGGTCAAACATACTGTAATACCTCGTATTTTTATGGCTTTTAAAATTGAGGATTTATTAAAGTTGATTTGAGGTATTAATTTAATATTAATCCGAAAATTATTTTTTAATATTTACTAGCATGATGTGAGTTAGTAATTATTGGAAATTTGTTGAATATTACTGGATGAGAAGAGAAATATATGAGATTGATTTTATTAAAATTGTCACGAGTGAATAAAATAGCAATTATGGAAATTTAATTCGGGACGCGTCTATGTCGTATCAGGACTAAATTATTATTATTAAAGTGAATAGATTATAAGTCACCCGTATAGTTGTTTTGAGTGCGCAAAGTGTTCGGAAGGGTCGAGATAGTCAGAAAAGTGTACTTGTGGGTTTAGTTTGGGTCTCGGAACATTTTTAGGCCTAATTGACACCCCGGGAGGGTATTTTAGACATTTTATATTTTTGAGTAATTAAACCCACGAATTTTCTTAGTATTTATTATCCATTTAGAGTTGTCTCTTGGGTTTAACAAACACAAAGCCTAAGCCAGCCATTAGAGAAGAAGGTGAAGTGATTAGAGAAGAAGGTGAAGAGATTTGAGAAGAAGGTGAAGAGTCTTCAAGTAATCTAAGGCCTAGAAATCACCCGATTTCATCGCCACCACCACCAAAACGTAGATCGCACGACGAGGAACGCAACCATATATTTTTCATCAACAAATCAGACCCTTGAATCCAAGGAAAGTATCTATCTTGCTAAATTCCAAGTTAATATACCTTCATTGTTAGTCTAGGAACGAAAATCATATGTTTTAATGGAAAAATTGTATATTTTGGAAGAGAATTTATATGTGTTGTAGGGCGAACCCATGTAGTCTAAAATCTTGATCATAAGTAGAGGATTACCCATGAATTTATTATGATATTTGGGAAGAAAATCTTGATTAAAATAGAGGGTGGTGATTATTCATGCAAAATTTGGTTTTATAAAGAGATTTGAGATTAAACCCCTTTTTGATTGATTTGTTGAGGATTTATTGATGTCGTTACGTTATAACTTGTTTATGTACATTGCTTATACACTTGGATTACTTTGATGGGAGTTTGGAATGAAATTATAGAGGTTTGGAGGGGTTAAAATGGTTGAACCCGTAGGTTGAATGTTGCAGAAAAACTGGGCAAGAACTGCTTAATCGATCAATCGACCCCTCCTGGAAAACTGCATATTTTCCCCCCTTTTTGTTTAGTCTGGTTAAAATGCATAGGAACCCTTGATCATATTTGATAGAGTATAAAGGGTTATCAAGAGGACCAATATGGTCTAAGCATACTTCGTTGAGTGAAATTAATATGAGATGAAATTGTGGGTTAACGGGGAGTTATTCATACATTGGAAATTGTGCGTACGTTTACTAAAAGATTGAGACTCATAAATATTTAGACTAGAAGGTAAGTGAGGGTATACTTACTGAAATTTATACTTAGTGAGAAAGAATACTTCGAGAGATGAGAAGTAAGAACAAAGTAAACAATAAATGAGAATAAAAGAGACGAATCCGTTATGAGAAATAATTGAGTAAAATTTGTGTTGAGAATGGATAATAACAATTATGGGTCCTGGGCGAACCTAATTTGGAAAATATGAATATTAATATGTATGACTTTGTGAATGTGCATATATTATGTATCTGTGTATGACATACCTAGCTTACTTGCTATCGACGGGAGGTTTGCGCGTGAGGGAAGTCATATCCTGATGAATCCGTGGGATTTTTTATTTGTCGCTCGAGAACATTGGACTATGAAAGACTTATAGGTAAGTTGATAAGTCCGCTGACTATGGGAACGTAGGTATGTGCGTGACCCGTGGGTATGAGAACTATGTTCGCCTCCAATTTTTGTGTTGATATTTGTGGTTGGAGGAATCTTTACCGAACCTATAGTACCCTATACAGCGACGTGATGCATTAGGACAAGATAGCAGAGTAATGCAGCACCACATCTGTGTCTCAGGGTGTAGTATAGTATATATATATATATATAATATAGTGAATATATATATATACATATATATATATATATAGATATAGATATAGATATATGTTTATAACATCCTTATATGTATTATAAGGTTAATATGTGGGAATAATTTGGGCTATAAAGAATGGATACATGTGGTTAATCTAGTTAGCGTGGAAACTATAACTAGGATGTCCTAGAGGTACGTTAGGGGTGCACACTAGATGAGAGGTGAAGATTCTCAAGAGAGTGTCGCATACTAACATGGTTGTGATATTAGCCGGTAAGCATTTTAAATACTTGCTAAACTATTTTTAAAACTATTTTACACTGGGGCTCTGACCCGTTTTCTGTCATTTCTTTCTCTTTTGTATATATATGTATGTATTACATGTGCCTGGCCGCAGGGGCGTCATGCTTAGGTTATTTGGATTGGACGTGATGCAACTTATGTGGGAGTTGCAGGCCCTTGCTTTAGACGACTTCGTCATTGAATCAGTTCCTACTTTAGATCTTCATAGTTAGGGCATGTGTTGCCCAATTTCCTATTGCGTTTAGATCTTGTAAAGGATTTATGTTCATTTATATTTTCGGTATTCAATGCTCCTTGGGAGTTAACTCTTGTCAGAATGATTTTATTTATGGTTCTTATACTTGGTTGGGATTATATAAATGGTTTAATTCTTGTGTGTAAATTGCCATCCTTAGTATTTATGTGATTTTTAACCGTTGGGTATTAAAATGGTTTATATTAGTACTTAAGAAAGGAAAAATTAAACTTTAAATTGTTTTGACACTTAGCTTAATTATTTAGGGTGTTTGTATTGGTAATAATTATTTTACGACAATGGTGCTGAGAATGAACCAATCGTTCACCTTGATGTTAATTTATTAAAGGACTGATCACAAGGTATTTAATTAGGCGGGGTGTTACAGGTGGTATCAGAGCATCAGGTTCTAGTGTTCTTTAGGGTCTGTACGGCTTACTATACTTTCAGCTGAGCGTTACTTTATTTGATATAGAGCCCTATGATTAGGATTTTTGATTTCTATGGTAAGATTCAGTTCTCCTGCTATAACGTATATATTAGTGAATCTTATTTGCGTTCGGACGTGTTCGTACAAGAAGTATGGCAGATGAGGGCCATTGGACGGATAGTGGAGGTCGTACTTAGGAGGTTATGAAGTATGTTCGAGGATGATGATCGTAGTTGAGGTCACCCCTAGTATGGCACGAGAGGCCAGGACTGTAAAGACGGTTAGGACGCAACCTATAAATTTCAAGTCCTGCTATAGTCGAAGGTGATGCCAAATTAGACTCACCTAACGTAGTATACTTGGGAAAGGGTCAAATGGAAAATTGAGGAGAGTCATCAGTAGAAGTTCTAGAAATGCGGGAATTGGGTGTGTTACCCAACGAAGGCAATATATTCAAAGGCTTGGACATATAGTGGAGTGTGGTTAACTAAAACTGTAAATTTAGGGTAAAATTTTTCTTGACTCATCGGAGAAAAGTTATAATAGTGGGAGTCAACAACCACCGCCCATGAATGAGGGTACGTTTTATATCTATGGAATTATGGGGCACATAATGATTGTTATTAGGACCTCACATTTATTTGTAGCTATTAGAATTGCGTGGACCATAGGGTTACTAGACTTGGCCATTGGCACTATTATTTATGTAGACTCGCCGATGGGTAGTGGGACGCCTATTATTTTCTTGTATATATCAAAACGTGAGTTTAATTTTATCGGGGATTTACTTGTTATAGACATATCCGAGTAAGATGTGATTATCGGCATGGATTGACTTGTTGTATATGAGATCAAGATTGATTGTTATAGCCAGCGTATTGTCTTTGATACGAGAGTGAATAAGTAGACTTTTATAAATAGATAAAACTTGTTGGGATGTTATGTACTATAGACTAAGGACCTGAGGAGTTTCGATGACCAACTATTTTAGGTAGTAGTGTATCGGGGGGGTTCCTTGTTTGGATTTCGCTCTGCGAGACACTCCACGCATGAAACTAAAGAATGTTGGGAGTCGAAGTAAGTTAGGTCTTTAGAATATGAGTTTATAACCTTTGCCATTATATGTATATATTTATATTAATCAGAGAGTTATGAGTTGTAGCATGATTTGAGGTAAATGAAATAGCCAAATGAGAATGTGGAAATCATAGAAATGCGGATTATAGACTAAGTAGTCAGTTAATTAAGGGTAACCATACAGAGGAATCACATTCATTTAGACCTTATGATGAAATGTACACACATTGGGTGTATGGGCGCCCTGGATGATTTGATTGTAATATTTTCCATGTTTGTGTCACAGTAAGTATTCTTGAGATTAATGAAAGTATAAGTTGTGACTTCCAGATTTAGTTGTTTGATGACTTAGGATCGTTACTCCCCATAATTTTTCCATGAGGATGGTATAGTACGAATTGGGTAAAGTTTAACTCAAGATAATTTAAACTAAATGGTAAGGCTTGGAGTATAACATTAGTGGGGGTATTCGGTAATGTACTACTGTATGGGTGGTACGGCGGAAATTACTTGAGATGTGAGATTAATAACCGGAGTTGTCCTTACTAGTTACGGTTTATTTTTCCAAATTTCGGGATGAAATTCCGTTATTAGGGGTGAAGTATGTAATACCCCGTATATTTATGGCTTTTAAAGTTGGGGTTAATTTGTTGAATATTACTGGATGAGAAGAGAAATATATGAGATTGATTTTATTAAAATTGTCACGAGTGAATAAAATAGCAATTATGGAAATTTAATTCGGGACGCGTCTATGTCGTATCAGGACTAAATTATTATTATTAAAGTGAATAGATTATAAGTCATCCGTATAGTTGTTTTGAGTGCGCAAAGTGTTCGGAAGGGTCGAGATAGTCAGAAAAGTGTACTTGGGGGTTTAGTTTGGGTCTCGGAACATTTTTAGGCCTAATTGACACCCCGGGAGGGTATTTTAGACATTTTATATTTTTGAGTAATTAAACCCACGAATTTTCTTAGTATTTATTATCCATTTAGAGTTGTCTCTTGGGTTTAAAAAACACAAAGCCTAAGCCAGCCATTAGAGAAGAATGTGAAGTGATTAGAGAAGAATGTGAAGAGATTTGAGAAGAAGGTGAAGAGTCTTCAAGCAATCCAAGGCCTAGAAATCACCCGATTTCATCGCCACCACTACTAAAACGTAGATCGCACGATGAGGAACACAAATATATATTTTTCATCAACAAATCAGACCCTTGAATCCAAGGCAAGTATCTATCTTGCTAAATTCCAAGTTAATATACCTTCATTGTTAGTCTAGGAATGAAAATCATGTGTTTTAATGGAAAAATTATATATTTTGGAAGAGAATATATATGTGTTGTAGGGCGAACCCATGTAGTCTAAAATATTGATCATATGTGGAGGATTACCCATGAATTTATTATGATATTTGGGAAGAAAATCTTGATTAAAATAGAGGGTAGTGATTATTCATGCAAAATTTGGTTTTATAAAGAGATTTGAGATTAAACCCCTTTTTGATTGATTCGTTGAGGATTTATTGATGTCTTATGTTAGAACTTGTTTATGTACATTGCTTTTACACTTGGATTACTTTGATGGGAGTTTGGAATGAAATTATAGAGGTTTGGAGGGGTTAAAATGGTTGAACCCGTAGGTTGAATATTGCAGAAAAACTGGTCAAGAACTGCTTGATCGATCGATCGACCCCTCCTGGAAAATTGCATATTTTCCCCCCTTTTTGTTTAGTCTGGTTAAAATGCATAGGAACCCTTGATCATCATTGATAGAGTAAGGGTTATCAAGAGGACCAATATGGTCTACGTAGACTTCGTTGAGTGAAATTAATATGAGATGAAATTGTGGGTTAACGGGGAGTTATTCATACATTGGAAATTGTGCGTACGTTTACTAAAAGATTGAGACTCATAAAATATTTAGAATAGAAGGTAAGTGAGGGTATACCTACTGAAATTTATACTTAGTGAGAAAGAATACTTCGAGAGATGAGAAGTAAGAACGAAGTAAATAATAAATGAGAATAAAATAGACGAATCCGTTATGAGAAATAATTGAGTAAAATTTGTGTTGAGAATGGAGAATAACAATTATGGGTCATGGGCGAACCTAATTTGGAAAATATGAATATTAATATGTATGACTTTGTGAATGTGCATATATTATGTATCTGTGTATGACATACCTAGCTTACTTGCTATCGACGGGAGGTTTACGCGTGAGGGCAGTTATATCGTGATGAATCCATGGAATTTTTGATTTGTCGCTCGAGAACATAAGACTATGAAAGGCTTATCGATAAGTTGATAAGTCCGCTGACTATGGGAACGTAGGTATGTGCGTGACCCGTGGGTATGAGAACTATGTTCACCCCCAATTTTTGTGTTGATATTTGTGGTTCGAGGATTCTTTACCGAACCTATAGTACCCTATAAATCGACGTGATGTATTAAGACAAGATAGCAGAGTAATGCAACACCGCAGCTGTGTCTCGGGGTATATATATATATATATATATATATATATATATATATATATACATGTGATGATATTTACTATGTGGCTAAAGTTGAAATATAAGATAGTTATGTATGAAAACACTTAGTTGAATTGAATTAATAAGGGACTTATCCATGTTGAATCTAAATCGATATATATATATATATATATATATGTATGTTTATAACATCATTATATGTATTATAAGGTTAATACGTGGGGATAATTTGGGCTATAAAGAATGGATATATGTGGTTAATCTAGTTAGCGTGGGAACTATAACTAGGATGTCCTAGAGGTACGTTAGGGGCGCACACTAGATGAGAGGTGAAGATTCTCAAGAGATTGTCGCATACTAACATGGTTGTGATATTAGCCGATAAGCATTTTAAATACTTGCTAAACTATTTTTAAAACTATTTTACACTCGGGCTCTGCCCCGTTTTCTGTCATTTCTTTCTCTTTTTTATATATATATATGTATGTATTACAGGTGCCTAGCCACATGGGCGTCATGCTTAGGTTCTTTAGATTGGACGTGATGCAACTTATGTGGGAGTTGCAGGCCTTGCTTTAGACGACTTCGTCATTGAATCAGTTCCTACTTTAGATCTTCATAGTTAGGGCATGTGTCGCCCGATTTCCCATCCCGTTTAGATCTTGTCAAGGATTTATGTTCATTTATATTTTCGATATTCAATGCTCCTTGGGAGTTAACTCTTGTCAGAATGATTTCATTTATGGTTCTTATACTTGGTTGGGATTATATAAATGGTTTAATTCTTGTGTGTAAATTGCCATCCTTAGTATTTATGTGATTCTTAACTGTTGGGTATTAAAATGGTTTATATTAGTTCTTAAGAAAGGAAAAATGAGACTTTAAATTGTTTTGACACTTAGCTTAATTATTTAGGGTGTTTGTATTGGTAATAATTATTTTACGACAGTTATGCTGAGAATGAACCAACCGTACACCTTTATGTTAATTTAATAAAGGACTGATCACCCGGTATTTAATTAGGCAGGGTGTTACACATAAATTTCATTTTGAAAATTCATAATACTTTCAAAATATACTTTTCAAGACATAAAGGACATTTTTATTTCTTCAAATTCAAATAATGTCCAACCTTAATAAAATCTTTATTTTTCAAAAAAATTTGAATATTATTCCACAAAAATATTCTAGGAAGGTAAATATCACTTTAAAATATTTTATTTCATAAAATGTTTAACTTCAAACTTCTAGAAATACCATTTTCGCAAAAGGCCCAAACTTAGTTTCTTTTCAAGAAAAATTTGAAATACTCTTCATAATTTACTTCTAATCAAAATAAAATTTTTGCAACATTTTTATTCCATAAAAATATTAAATACCAAACTACTTGAAACTCATTATATTATTCATATGCATCCTACTATTATACTTTAACAAGAAGACTACTAATATTTAAGATAGAGCCTTAATACTTAGAGTAGAGGGTTCCTACCTCAAATGAAGCTTCAACAATGGAAGGCATGAAATATATAAGAAGACGGTAACCTCCCACCTCCTAAGGTGGCCTTAGAGAGGTTACCTAGCTCCACTAAGCTTGTATCCATGAGAGCTCCATCAAAAACCCTATTCAAGCTCCATAAATCCTCCATCTTCATCTTCTCCACCCCCCCCCCCCCCCCACCAACACCTCCAAAATTCGTAGCTTATCTCAAGAATGGTGGAAATGGTTATATATGCTCAAATATGGTGGAATACACGGCACATATGGTGATCGAAGGTGGAGGGTGGCGGCATGGTGGTTTAATGTGGAAATATGCTGAAAATGGTGGGGGAGGACCACCCCATCCACTATCTCTGTCTTCTTCCAACTTCTAATTACCTAAATGAACCCAAAAACCCCTTATAAAACCCTTCAAGACTTCTAAATCCCGTTTTTATCTAGTATGGAATCACCAAAGCCCGGCAACTCATCAATCCAAGGGTCCACATTATGACAACACACAAGGGTAAGACAAATAATTCAAATCTGTGTAATCTCGTTTAAATAAGAATCACCTGTCATTCGAACGGTAATGGTTTCTCATTCGAACACCCTTCGAATGACCCAGACCTATTATACAGATGGCCCTCATTCGAACCTCGCTTGATTCCCACTTCGAATGACTTGTGACTCTCGTTTAAATGACTATGAACTCGTTCGAACGGCTCTTCTTTAATTTCTTCGAATTTTTCAATTCTACCCAAAACTTCCAACATTTATAATCAGGATCCCTAAAACAGTTAAGTAAGAATATAAACCCAATCATAAAGATCCAAATCTCAATATCTTCATATTATTACAACTTATATGGGAGAATAAATAAAATATTGGGGTGGTGTATTACATGTTTGTATTGATTGGTATTTTAATAACGTAATAATGAATGTATATAAGTTATTTTGAGAGTTTAATGTCTTTACACTTTTTCCCCAACAATGTCATTGATTTGAAAATCAATTTTGGCTATGGGCCTATAAGTTAAAATTTTAGAAAATTTGGCGACCAATTTTCTCTTACTCGAGGGCTCGTTTAGTTAGGGATAAAATATTTTAAATCGTGAAAATTGAAAAAATTTCAACCCCCAGTAAGTGAAATTGTATTTAACTATTTTATTTTGGACAATTTACTATTAGGTCCACTTGTTATGCCACTAGCGTTGACTTCTACAAGAAGAGATTTAGTGGATCTAAGTGTTTAAAATTTGTCAATATTCCTTTAATGTTTAAAATTTGCTTACGAAGGACCAAAGAGTACTTTGCTATTTATTTTTCATCATAATACATAATATTTTATCTCAAAATAAGCAGATGACCAATTTATTATGAGATTTTCATAATATTAGCCCACCCCCCCGTTTAATCCTGGATTTGCCCTTGTTTCGGGTTCTGGTTATTTTCTTACAAACATTCTAAAAATAGGTGACTATGTTATTATCACAATAACGACTAACTTTCTGACATATACAAAATCAAGTTTCTCTCACATTCCCAATAATTTTATTTATTCTAAATGTTATATAAACCATTATAACAATAGAAATTTGCAACCCAGAAGTATGCAAATTCATTTTTCTCCCCCCAAACATCAAATTTGGTCCAAGGCAAGTGGTATGCGAACTCTTCTCCTAGCCAACCAATTGACACGACATCCTTAATCAAGTGACAATTGAAATGCTGAGACAATGCTCTGTACAAACTACTCCATTAACAAGTTGGACGACATTCATCAGCCTCCCAAACTTCTTTCTAAACTTTTTTCTCTGCAATATACACTCTCCTAGCCATAATCACAATGTCGAGGAGGTTCATTGGCGATCGACGCACCAACTTATACGATGCGGGTTCATCACGCATGACCCAACATGCCATCAACAATTTTGAATTGCTAGATGGACCAGGTTCATCGTGCGCGACCATGCATATCATGCACCCTTTGTTGTCACTACACCAAAATTTGAATTTTGTAAATTTTCAAAAGTTATATCATAAGTGTCTTAAACAATTATAAATTTATAACGAATTTAAACAACTATAAATTTTATAAGTGTCTGTTGCCATTAAAATTTTGTAAAAATAATACATAAAAGGAGGATTTTGTCAAATGCGATTACATAAATCTTTCAAAGGGTTATTTTACATTTCATTATTATTTGTTCGATTCCCACTCCCTTATTCCCACTCCTTTTCCGACGCATGCTCACCAATGCGAAACCTACCATACCCACATACAGTGGCGGAGCCACACTAGGCCGAACTGGGGCGGTCGCCCCGGTTCAACTTTGGATTTTTTTAGACCTATGTGTAAAACTTCAAAACTTTGGGGCAGAGGCGAGTCTGTAAATAACAGAAGTTTTAAAAACCTAAAGAGATAACCTAACTTAAAACCAAAAGTCGGATTCTCTCTGAAACTTTGAAACCCAAAAACCCTAATTGGGAACTCAGATCGGAATCACAAAAATCCGATTCAAAATCAAAATCGCAAAGATCTGTCATCCCTCCGATTAGCTCACCGGACTGCTGCTCTTCTCTCACACTCAATCTCACACATCAGCTCACACTCAGCTCACCTGATTCAGATATATATATGTGATTTTTTATGTGCAATTCATATTTTTTACATGTAAGCATATTTTTTTTATGTGCTATTCATGTTTTTTTTATGTTCATATTTAGGTATTTTTTTATATGTGCATTTTAACTCAGTCTCACTCCTGCTTGATATATGTGGTATATTTGGTATTTTAAAATAAAATGCCTATTTTATATATGTGGTATTTTTTTTATTTATGTAAAAAATGATATGTCAGTTATTATTTTTTATGTATAATGTATTCCCCTAGATTGTGTGTAAATTTATGTGTAAAACTAGTCTGAAATTGTTGTAAATATAAGAAGTCATAGAGAAATTTTTTGAACGAAAAAGAAGAGACAACACACAAACTGTTAAGGCAATATTATGTTGAAATATTATAAAAAAAATCGAGGAACAAAGTAGGAATCCAAACTTAGTTAATTAATATCTCAATATTTTTAGGGTTAATAATTGCAAAAAAAAAGTAAAAACAACCCCCAAAAAATTGCCTACGGGGCGGGCCCCCGAACCCTGTCTTCGTCAGAACTTTTCACCCTACTTGATTCCAAATCCTGAATCCGTCACTGCCCACATACCCACTCACGAAATTCGTACGCCGCTTGGAATCCGTCCAAATGCATTTACATAAATTTTGCAAAGGTTTCTATTGATTTCAGTTTTGATTTACAGTTGATGTTATATGATAAAAAAGAAGTTGATTTTTGATTGATTTTAATTTTTTTTTTCTGATTGATTTCAGTTTTAATTTTGATTTACTCAACACCGGCAGAAAACCTTATCCCCATTGATTCGATGTCTTTTTTTCTTCGTATAAATCCTGGTCAAAGTCCTACAAACCTGACTCTCAACTACGCAGCCTTTTGAACCAGCATCAACAAAAGAAAAATCGTAAGCTATAATTCCATTTTCACAGACATGTGTACATACGCAAACATATATGTATAATACACAAGATGTTGATTTGATTTACTTGCAGATTTTTACTAATTCAAATAAGAATCATCGATAAAAGCATTGGATCGTTTAGGAATCAGAGATCACTTTGAACATGTCCTCGTCTCCTTTTCAAAATGGTATGGTAAACCTAATTTTGACACCACTGGCGCAAAATTGCCTTAATCTACTGAGTTTCCCTTACGGAGTCGTTTGGTTCGAGATTTGGGAGGGGAACTTTGGATTCCTGGAATATAAAACTCCCCTCATTTAGAATTACTATGTTTGGTTGGAGTTTTGGGGAGGAAATTAGAATTCCAGGAACTTAAAATTCCCACAACTTTGATACTTTTCTTTCCCACCAAAAATGGGGGGAATAAATTAGAATTCCCAGGAATCCTCACTTATTTTTATGGTATGACAAAAATACCCTTTTTATTAGCACCTAAAAACAAATTCTTCCAATTATATCCTAAATTATATGTCAGAACTAAAACCCGATCAGATATTTACCCTCACTTTTCTTTCTCACGTTTTTATGGTAACCCTCCTCTCTCTCTCTCTATGTACGATCCTGTCTCTCTCTCTCTCTATACGTATATATATGTATATATATATATACAGATATATATGTACGTATATATATATATATATATATATATATAAACTACATATATGTAATTTTTTCTACTATTTTGTAGATCGACTTGAACACAAACCTGTAGAGGAGCAAACCGAACACATAGGTAAGATCATCTCTCTCTCTCTCTCTCTCTCTCTCTCTATCTATCTATCTATCTATCTATCTATCTATCTATCTATCTATCTATCTATCTATCTATCTATCTATATATATAACCTAATTTGTTTGATTTGGAGCCCTAATCAATTGATTTATTTCAAGCCCTAATTTGATTGATTTGGAGCCCTAATCAATTGATCTATTCGGAGACCTAATTTGATTGATTTGGAGCCCTAATCAATTGATCTATTCGGAGCCCTAATTTGATTGATTTGGAGCCCTAATCAATTGATTTATACAACATAAAAATCCTTTCAAGCTATGTAAATTGATTTTTCTCCCATGCATTTTATATGTGTAGTTTGATGTGTACATGTTCTCACTTTTTTGAATTTTTACATCAAAAAGTACAAATATTGCAATTATTTATTGGGGTGTTTTTGTTTCAATTAGCAATTATTTGTTTAAGCCTAATGTACTTTCTCAATATGCATATGTAGATATGAATCGTGTAGTGTTGGAAAGGAAGCGAAAGACCATAAGTTTGTGTGAGACTATTACGAGTATAGTCAATGTTGTAGGGATGTTTTACATTTTGATATATGTTAATGTGGTGATATATCGTAAAAGAAATAGTTTTATAAGAGACGTATTTAGTAGGAGAATAAGTCGTTTATTAAACATGCATGCCATGGTGTACGTGAGTGATAAAGCTTGCATTGATAACCTTCGGATGGATAGGCACACTTTTTCCAAGCTTTGTTATATGCTCCGTACCCATGGTATGTTAGTGGACACGAGAAATATCAAAGTTGAAGAGAGGCCGCGATTTTCTTGTACATACTTGCTCACCATACTAAGAATCGAGTATGCATTAGAGAATTCAAACATTCAGGAGAGACCATCAGTAGATCTTTCAATAAGGTGTTACAAGGAGTTATATTATTGCAAGGGCACTTACTCAACACACCAGTTGCAGTCTCTGAGGCGTCGGACGATTCTAGATGGAAATGGTTCAAGGTATATAAACACGCTTCATTTTAATTCTCATATGATATTTGTGGGAATGAAACTTAAAATTCTATTAATTCTTGTAGAATTGCATAGGGGCATTAGATGGAACTTATATTCGGATTAAGGTGTCAGAAGTAGATAAACCTAGATATCGTACAAGGAAGCATGATGTTGCAACAAATGTCTTATGCGTTTGCTCTCATGACATGCAAATTAATTATGTATTACCGAGATGGGAGGGATCCGCACAAGATTCGCGAATACTTAGGGATGCAGTCAGTCGCCCAAATGGTTTGAAAGTTCCTAGGGGTATGTTTATAGATTAATTACATTATTTCAATAAATATTCCAAAGGGTATTATCTACTAATCTTTAGTATGATTATAGGTTTCTATTACCTTGTTGATGCCGGATATCCAAATGGTACCGGATTCCTAGCTCCATTTCGAGGTCAACGGTATCACTTGAATGAGTGGAGTAATGACTATCAACCTCAAAATCCGAAAGAGTTTTTCAATATGAAGCATTCTCAAGCGAGGAATATTATCGAAAGATGCTTTGCAAAACTTAAGCTTAGGTGGGGGATCCTAAGGAGTCCGTCATGGTATCCCGTGAGAACTCATAATCGGATAATCATTGCATGTTGCCTCATTCACAATCTTATAAGGCGAGAAATGGCACATGATCCATTGGATAGTGACTCAGACGAGGAGGATTCCCCAAATTTCTACGAACCAATTGGTGAACCAAGCACTTATATTGAAACCTGCGACGAATGGACTAATTTTCGTGCAAACTTATCTACTCAAATGTACAACGAGTGGAGGGGATCAAGGAATGCATAGATTTAGTTTAGTGAATGAAAGAAATGTGAATTTCATATGTATTTTAATTAGACTATGTTTTGTAGGCTTGATTAGTAATGAAGGGACTGCATTTTTATGATGTATGTTATGTTTTCTTGTAATGTTCTGTTTTCAGCTAACAATTTATATATATATATATATATATATATATATATATATATATATATCAGTTATGTGTGTAAATTATCAGTTCTGTGATGAGATTTTGATGAGATTAAGATTGTTTTCAACAAAATGTATCAACTGTTTTCAACAGAATTGAAAACAGTTTTGATGCTCAACTAATAATTGTATAACATCAAGTGCTGAATGGCTTTTTTTGCATGCTTGGTACAAAAATACCATTAATGGAATAAATGACAACTGATTCCAAGGTCCAAAACCAAAAGGAAAAAACTCATAACTGTGAATGCAAATACCAAGAGAAAAAAACTGAACAAACTATATTATTTTAGGAAAAACATAGAAACAAATATACTTGTTCAATGCCCAAAAATTTGAGAAGATATGCACAACCATACAATTATATAGATTGTCCATATTGACACACAAATCTTCCCTTGCACACAGAATTACATAGATTGTCCATAAAATTACAAAAAGTTACATCTGTAAACCATAAAAACCATAACACAGACACAGATACAGTGATTACGGGTTATGGTTTAGCCCATTATCAGCTTTGGATATGTTTGACAGATAAACCTAGTATAATTATTTGTGTCACTATAGTGGTGACTGGAGGTGGTATGCAAAACACACAGAAGATAATATTGCTTTTACATTCTTTCAGTGAAACAAAGGGTTAGTATTTACCTCCAGGTACACTGAGAATGACAAGTTGCCCTATTTGCAGAATTTGAAGTGGAAGTATTGAGGGCTGCATAAATCATTATGGATAGATCAGTTAACACCTCAATCGGCTAATCATTATGATGTAAATCATTATGCTGTTTCAGTATGCTGTTTCAAAGACATATCTGTTTTGGACACTAGACCAAGATGCTGTTTCAGTAGCTGAGCTTGATTAACTTGTTGAGTTTTATTGCCATATCTGTTTATATATCAGTTGTAAAAGCACATTGTCATATATGTTTATATCAGTTCCATTTAAAAATAGAAGTTTTAACTTGCTTGATTAACTTGCTGAGTTTTCCATTTACATAGCATTCGAGTTGTTACAATGGCAACAAATAGTCAACCCGCAAAATCGAAGCTGTTTTGGACACTAGACCAAGATGCAAAACTAGTGGAGTGCTTACAAGACCTATCTGTTGATGGGTATTGGAAAGTTGATACGGGATTTAGAGCCGGATATTTGCAAGAACTTGAAAAGATGTTGGAGAAAAAGCTTCCTGGATGTGGTCTGAAAGCTTTTCCAAACATCGAGTCTCGCGTGAAGGCTTTGAAAAAACAAACAATGGCAATTGCAGAGATGTTGAACCATGGTAGTGGCTTTGCGTGGGATGACGTGGATTACATGGTTAAAGTTGATTTGGATGTGTTCAACACATGGGTTAAAGTAAGTATAATTTTTTCCAGATTGTTAATGTTGTTTCTCTTATTAATGCTGTTTATCTTAATTATATGCCTTGACCTTTTTTATGTCTAGTCTCACAGTAACGCGCGGGGACTTAGGAACAAGTCATTCCCCCACTTCAATGCTTTGAATGATATATATGGGAAGGATCGAGCCAATGGTGATGAGGCGGTAGATCCAATAGAAGAAGAGGAATCAATTCGCGCCAATATTCGTAGTCTATCCGAGAATGATGATAATATTTTACCAAGTGAAGATGTAGAGGTTGAAGGAATTGATATATCTAGCACTCAAGGCAACCGAAGTCCTTCTACAAGTTGCAACAAGGGACGCAAAAAGCGTCGTAGGGTTGCGGATGATTTTGCAACTAACTTAGGAGAGATGGCGTCTTCATTCAAAAAATTTGTTGAAAGCACCGATGCAAATATCGAGAAGTTGGCAAATGCTCTTTGTATGAACCATGAGACCGAGCTTGGGAAGAAGGTGGTGGATGAGTTGAGCAACATAGATGGTTTGTATGAGGATGATGTCATCAAAGCGGCAAGCATTATCATTGGTGATAATCCAAAAAGTAGCTTGCTTCTCGCTTTGAAGCCATCCCAAAAATTGACTTGGGTTTGCAGGCTAATTGGAAAGAATTAATATGTTTTCTTCGTTTTGTTTTTAAAAAAATTAGATGGTTCTGTTGTTTTGTTGGTTATTAGAACCATTAATATGTAAAGTACAAATCGATATTTGGTTTATTGGTTATTAGAACCATTATGTTTTCTTTTGTTATGTCATGTTTATAGTTTCTTGAATTCCAATTTGTATTTATACTTTACTCTTGTGCATGTGTGAGAAGTGCGTGAATGTGTGTGTGTGTGTGTGTGTGTGCGCGTGCGTGTGTGCGTATGTGCGTATGTGAGTGAAATGTGAGAATGTGTGTGTGTGTGTGTGTGAATGTGAGGGAATGTGTGTGTGTGTGTATGAGAATGTGTGTGTGTGAGGGAATGTGTGCGTGTGTGTGTGAATGTGTGCGTGTGAGGGAATGTGTGTGTGTGTGAGGGAATGTGTGCGAGTGTGTGTGTGTGAGGGAATGTGTGTGTGTGTGAATGTGTGTGTGTGTGTGTGTGAATGTGAGGGAATGTGTGTATGAGAATGTGTGTGTGTGTGTGCGCGTGTGTGTGAGGGAATGTGTGCGTGTGTGTGTGTATGAGAATGTGTGTGTGTGTGTGTGTGAGGGAATGTGTGCGTGTGTGTGTGTGAATGTGCGTATGTGAGTGAAATGTGAGAATGTGTGTGTGTCTGTGTGTGAGGGAATGTGTGTGTGTGTGTGCACGCGCGCGCGTAAATCTTAGTGTTGATATTTAATTATAAACATATTAATGCAAAAGGGTATTTTAGGTAAATGATATAGATTCCATTCCTATTATTGACGAACCAAACATAGGAAAGTAATTTAAAATTCCAGGAAAATAGAATTCCTATTTGAACCAAACAATGGAAAGGAATTCAAGATTCAAGGAACTTAGAATTCCTGGAATTGAGAATTCCTATTCCCTTTCCAAATCTCGAACCAAACGAGTCCTATAGGTAATTTCATATGTTTTTTCGCTACCCTACCAAGCCGTATACGTGTCTACAATGCATTTTGTATCAGTAACTTTAGTAAGCCTGAATTGCTGAAATAATGTCATTTCATTCTGTATATCATGCTCAAACAATGTTAATAAGTACTGAATTAAGGATCTAGGAAAGGATAAATTTGAACTGACTTGGTGATTAAACATATGTATGTTAAGAGCAAGTTTTGAACCAACATGATATTTCTGATTATATGTTTTTTTATTTGTACAACTTATTTCCTCTCTTTCACTACTATTGGAAATCAATAACATGCATATCAACTATTTAATGACCTTCATGGATTTTATCGAATACATGAGCATGATGTAGGTTTTTTAATGAGTTTACTACAAAAGGTCATTATCTTTAATTTGTTTAAATTCATGAATTATATAAAATGATTCAGACAATACATACAAGCACTGTTCTAAAAAACCCGCCTAGGCTCCGCCTTATTCATGAATTATCTTTAATTTGTTTATCATTAAGGCTTGGGAGAAACGCCTCGCCTTATGCTTTTCACGCCTTATTCTTGGTAAAACCCTTACGGCGCACTTTTTTCTAAAAACAACAATGCCTTAGTAAAACGATGTCGCCTTTTAAAGAATTTGCTTACAAACCGAACCTTTATCTTATCCAAAATAATCAGATAGTATTTTAATTTGCATATATTCAGACATATTTTTATGATATGTGCAATTTTTGTATTTTAATAGCCTTGTTATGGTTAAATTTTTTTAAAATATATTAAGAAGGCCTAAACGCCTTTTCACGCCTTTTTACGCCTAGGCCCGCCTAGGCTTTCAAGGCTTAAGGCTTGGCCTCCACACCTCAATCACGCCCCACGTTTTTTAGAACCTTGCATACAAGTAAAATATAAATATGAAATTTAGTATGTATACGTAGGAATTGGTTTGTGCCTTCTATTATGTGCCGTACTCTTTAAACACTATGGAAGCACTTTAGCCGACCTTAGAGCAAAGAAACAAACTTCTTTTTCTAACTTTAAATTAATAATTTTTACTCTCTTCTATTAATATTTGTTAATTTTGCTATTTATTATAGGCTATAACGTTGACACTGATGATTATCACAGGTTACCAAACTAATCCTCATTTTTACCAATCAAGCAATGTTACAAAGTTTAGTCTCTTCTATTAATATCTGTTTGATTTTGCAATTTATTATAGGTATTCGGCTACAACGTTGACACTGATGATTATCACAAGTAACCAAATCAATCTTCATTTTTAATGATTCAATAAAGTAGTGTTACAAAGTTTGAATTTACTTGCTTGATTTCATTTCAAAATGATCATAATTTAATTTCTCTTTACTCTCTTTTGGTGGCTCGATTTCATTCCAAAATGGATATAATTTAATTTCTCATCGTCTTTCGTCGAACAATTTCGTGCACGTAAGATTTTTGTATGACTTGATCAAACCTGACTTTCAACTATGCAACCTTTTGACTAGCATCAACCAAAGAAAAATCGTAAGCGATAATTCTATTTTCATAAAGACAAATATACATACACAAACATATATCTATAATATCTAAGACAATGATTGGATTTAATTTCAGATTTTTTTCTAATTAGGATAAGAATCATGCGATAAAAGCATTGGATCGTTTGGGAATCAGAGATTGTTTTGAACGCATCCTCGTATCCTTTTCTGAATGGTATAGTACACCTAACTTTGACACTGCTGACCCAAATTTGCCTAATCTACTAAATTTCCCTTATAGGTAATTTCATATCGTTTTTTGCTGCCCTAGCAAGCCATATACATGTCTGCAATGCATTTTGCATCAACATATCCATTAGGCCTAAATTGCTGAAACAATGTCATTTCATTATGTGTAGAATTTTGGTATTTCTCCAAAAGATCGAAATATTTTTTTGTTCCTTTTGTTGTGTAGAATGACATGAAAATAAATCTTGAATTTCTCGTGTTATATTTATAGGATTGAACTAATGTAAGAAATAGATGTGAAAGACAAATAGTTTCGCCAAAGGTTTGATTGATTCTTATTAGGTTCTAGATTTGTAGGAGTACGTCATATATCCCATGTTCTCTTTTGTTGAAATTATTGAAATGTCTAATCAGGTATATCACTCTAGACTTATTCAATAGCTAGAGGGGGTCTTGTAAAGGCGTACTGGTTGGTTGGAAATTGAACCACGACAAGTTGATGTTTAGTTTCTTAGACTTTTAATATGAAATTTTATATATCTTTAAGTGTTTTCAACAAATGTGTTTATTTTATGTGTAGTGGTTGTAAAATTGGTGTGGTAAATGTGTTTATTGTATATGTATTGATTCCTTTTTATTTATTATTGTCAAAAATTTGTTGGGAGGCTATCTTGATTAATGATTTTTTTAATTAAATTAATATTTGTAACGGTTCTAAACCCTTATAATTTCAGGCAAATATTTGTACAATTGTAACGATTATAAATTGTTACAAATGAACTATGATATTACTTATTTGTAACGATTTATAACTATTGCATATATTAACCAATCCCTAATTTGTAACGGTTATAAACCGTTACAATTGATCACATATTTCAACAATTGTAATGGGTACAACAGTCACAATGAAAAATATATTGTAATGTGGTTCATAACTATTACAACTAGTTAGAATAGACAACTGGTATAACAAGTTTAATAACGAGAGGAACCATTGCCAAAAGTAATTTGTAACAGTTTTAAACACTTATAAATTAAATATAACCCCTCATTTTATAATAGTTTGGAATCGTTATAAAATGTTTATAAGTATTTAAAATAATTATTAATTTACTTTTTTGGTGTAGTGTGGCTGTGGAAAATGCTAACATCAATCAGTTCCCCCACATTCTATGATGGAGCCGGGGGAACATGCAACATGTTGTGGGTGAGATTCATCTCAACCTCGTGATAACATATGGTCAGCTGGAGATTTGCGAAGCCATGTGGTCTTGCTACCATGGTTGAGTAGTAACCACGTTGATAGGGACGAGGTGGTACAATAACACATGAAGTCGTGACAGAGGGCCATTTTATCGGCCGAAGATGGTATTCAAGTAGAGTACTTAGGGGATCGCAAGTCTCATTTCCCCCTCTGGTCGACATGGGATGCCACCACCTCCGACTAGATCAAATTGCATACCATTGAAACACCCTAAATTGGCCTATGTTTTCAACTACATGGATATGCAGGTTGACTAAGACACATGGTGGAGGGAATATGGGTTCAGGTTGCTAGTTTCAGAGGTGTACAAAGACGGTAATGTTGATGCCGTGCGCGCTGATGCCATATGACCAGATCTTCAAATTCTTTACATCATGGAGCCTCACCATTCCTGAGGACTATACTCTGCTTACCCACCACAAGCACATAATAATGATGAGGGTCATTGGAGGCCGTGTGAAGTGATCGTGAAAATGTCTGACAAATACTTATCCTTGACACAATACCCCCTGGAGGTTACCCCAGTCTTAATCTCTACCACTTATCGATGGTTATATTTTATATATTTCGATTAATCACTTTTCATTTATACTACATTTATTATTTGATATATATTAACTTATTTAGTAAACGCATGAGGATTACTAGATGCGTCTGTGCCACCACATCTTGCGTGAGCATAGCCTGAGAGAGGGGACATATAGCCACACTCAGGTACGATACCACCACATACGACACCCGTAGGGCGAACTGAGGCAAACTATGCAAGATTTTCAGTCATGCGTATCGACTTAGAGTCGACCCATATGGAGAGTGACATCCTGCAGCAAATGTTCGATAATGTAAAAGGCGACGACTAGGATGAGCCAGAGTCATTAGCTCAACTGAGACGGTGCATACCGAATGCCAGAGTGGCGCATCCTAGTTTATTTTTATTTTTATTTTTGTTTAACTTTGTGAGACAAAAAATTATTTTATATTATTAGATATCGATAATTTGGTTTAAACTCGTGTAATATTATATCTTTGTTTCGTTTTTATAAATTTTCAAAATTAACAAGAAATGCATTCAAATTGTAACACCCTTGATTTTAATAAAATAAAGTAATTGTTCAATATTTGGGTTGTGAGAAAGTTTTATGCAAATTAGTCACACGTGTTGCATTATGTGGGTCGCATTAGTGCCCAAAAGAATAATTTATGTTTTAAATCGAACGTCCCAAATAAAAGATTGCATGAAAGAATTAATATGTACTATACAAAGGTGGAAAATAACAATTATGAAATTACATGTTGATTTGTTTCGAATATTGCCTTTTAATACCTTTATTCTTATGCATTCAATCACAATTGTGTCTATTAATAGCCCCTTTATTGTCTAACCTTTATATATATATATATATATATATATATATAGAGAGAGAGAGAGAGAGAGAGACCTAAAAAGCGGACTTTTTAATGAAACTTAACAAAAAACACCTAACAATCCATTAATTTTAATTTCTATATTGTAATTGGTCCGCGCCAGCGACAACGGACACGCTTGTGACCTGTGACCCCCATACCCCTACCCCCTCCCCACCCACCCCAACGCCCACCCCTACCCCCACCATGGCATACCATAAACAAGAGGATCAATATAAGCGGAAATATATAACAAACTTTTATTACAAACTTGAAATTAAAACAAACTTACAAACTGAATAAGAGTCCACCGGAATAAGGCAGGAAAATCAACAAGCTTATTACAAATTTAGAGAGAGAGGGGGAGAGTAAAGAAAGAGGTGCTGAATGAGGAAGAGGAGTCCTCAATTTATATAATTAAGGAAGGAATAAATAATTCCTAAGAAAATGACCCTTGGGTCCCTCCATATTCGAGGCGGACAAAGTCTCTTGTCCTGAAGCGTCGGCTGCTGGGCTAATGGGTCCTACCATTTGTCACGAGGCGTTGGCAGTTGGGCCAGTGGGTCCTTCCACGATCGTTGAGTTGCCGAGATAGAGAACTATTTGTCTTTATGCGTCGGCGAGCATCTTTAAGGGGCCAGGTGGGCCAGCTATGGGCCAGTTATCTCAAATCATCTAGGCCATCCTCTGGGTCCGGGTTAGGGAAGCTACCGTCCAATCTTCGAGTTGGAAAGGCTGAACTCAGTGAGATGAAGAATGCCTCCATTGTTGGCTCAGTGGGCAAGTTGGTGTCGTACATGTCACCGATAAACTCATCATCTTCTGGATTTTAGGATTCTCCGACAAGACAGAAGAAGGGATTGTCATTCTTGACTGAGGCCATGGATGTATCGTCATCCGAGGGTAGTGGAATAGGGTTATAATCATTAGTAAGGGGATTATATTTCTCTCCAGGGTATTCGAAAGCTGATCTGAATTGGCTCTGAGTATAATCCATCACCTTATGCAGTAACTCCTGCTCTGTTGCTTTGGGAAATTTCTTCTTGAGGGCAAACTTCAAATCCATGATTGGATTGACTTCTGGCGTCATCTTTTCTGCTAAAGGGGGTGAATCTTCAACCGTAGCCATCTAGTGTTTTAAGCTATCTTTTATTTTAGAGATAGTATTGTTAATGTCAATACCACTCCACCATCTGTAATAAAAGATTCTTTTAAGTAGAGGAACATTAAGATGGTTAACTCTACATTGAAGATCCCATCGAGAGATCCAAGGGATACCGATCTCGGTTAAAAATAGTAGGGTATTGAGACCTACTAGGATCTTATTTTTTCCTTTTAATTTTGGATGAAATTGGCTCCAAGGTAGAAAGAGTTTCTCCTTGGTAATTTCATCAGGGAACATATCAATTCCTGGGCCAAATTTATCCCACCAATTGATAACCCATCCTGGGTAACTAGCTTTTAAAGAGTTTGGGCACAAAACAAAAAATTAGGTGTGTTTGTGCTCAGCATTTTGGTAATAAAATTCTTTAGTCCAAGCCTAGACATAATCCCAATAATTATAGGATCCAGTGTGCGAACTCAATTTTCGCGCCTTCAGTGGATGAATTCCCTATTATCGGGGAGAGATGAACTGTTTTAAAACAGCCTTGCTATAAGCAATAGGAGACTTGAAATTGTTCTGGTGTTTGTTAGTATGATTATACACCACAAATTCAGTCTTTGTGAGAATCGCCTCATATACCGTCCGGTACTTTTCTTCTTGCACATCATAATTATGTGTATCCAAGTAAAGGGACTTAATTTTCCATGGAGAAGACATCTGCTTCTCATCCTCGTCATTGAGGATGAACATCCATTCCGAAGTCCTTTGATTAGGAATGAAATCATGCTTAATGGTCTCCAAGACTTCTTTAGAAGATTTCTTTTTGCTAAAGGTGTTAGGAGGGGAACTCAATTTTTCCCTATTCTGCGCGCTCTGACGAAAAAATTCCAAATAATACGATATCCGAGGATATTGGTCATCATCGGCCACCATCTTCTCTTTTCCAGGTCTTTGGTGGGATTGCCCACGGCCTCTACCACGCCCTCTAGAGGGGCCACTCATTGATTCTGCAAAAACTCCCTAGTTAGAAAATCAGGAAGAGAATTGTTTTCACCTTTGATATGTTCAATATCAAAATCAAATGAGGATAAATTTGCTTGCCATCTGGCAAAAATCGTATTTGAAACAATATTTTCAACATCTTTTTGCAAAACCTATTTTATCGCACTACAATCAATTCGTAGTAAAAAATTCTGATTTAATAAATCATCTTGAAATTTTGTAATGCATTTAACGACCGAAATAATTTCTTTTTTAATGGTAGAGTAATTTTTCTCGACATCTTTCCAAGATTCGGAAGTAAAACGAACAAGTTCTTCCTTTTTAGTTGAAGAATTAAGTTGTTTTAAAACACCACCATGGCAGATATCCAAGGCATTAGTTTCAACAATTTTAGAAAATGAAGGATTAGCCAAAGCTAGACAAGGTAATTGCTTTACTTTTCGTTTAATTTTCTGTACAACTTTGGTGTGCTCTAAGGTCCAAGGAGCAGGATTCTTTTTCAACCTAGTGTAAAGGATTACACTGTCTTGTGCAAAATTTCTGTAATAATCACCAATATAATTGAGACTACCAAGAAATCTTTGGAGTTGAGTTTTTTCTTTTAACTCATCAGGGAATTTGGAAGCAAATTCAATACTTTGATCAATAGGGAGTATTTTCCCTTCTCCAATGTTATGCCCTAAAAATCTAATATAAGTTTGGAAAATATTCATTTTAGGGGCGGAGACTACTAACCCATTAGTTTTAATAACATCTTTAAAGATCTTTAAATGTTTAAAGTGTTGATCAATTGATTGAGAAAAGATAAGAATATCATCAATATAGACAATAGAAAAATTAGAATAAGGATTGAAAATATCGTTCATGATATTTTGAAATTCAGAGGGGGCATTCTTAAGCCCAAAGGGCAAAACATTACATTGATAATGGCTAAAAGGAACCACAAAAGCAGTTTTATGCCGATCTGGTGGGGCAATTTGGATCTGCCAATATCCAGATTTTAAATCAAATTTGGAGAAGATAGTGGCAGAGTTGAGCCGGTCAAGTAAATCCTTTTTATTAGGAATTGGATTTCTTATCCATTGCAAAACATTATTAAGGGGTTTGTAATTAATTACAAGACTAGGAACACCTCGTTTCTTTTCAGCAGCCTTGTTGACATAAAAAGCTGTACAACTCCAAGGAGAATAACTTTTAGTTATAAGCTTTTTATCTAAAAGACTCTGAATCTCATTCTTACAAAGCTTTTTATTTAAATTAAGTTTTTATTATGAATACTAAATTGGCTAAACTGTGTGTTAATGTTTAGGTTAGTAATAATAATGGTCTGAAATTTATGTCGTAACAGTAAGTTACTATTTACCTAAATAGTAAATACTGTTCACCGACGTGAATAGTATTTTACTATTCACCTTAAAAACTTAATTTAAATGATAATAATAAGGAGAAATAAAAATCAAGTTTTTATATGGACTGGTATTTATCGCGTAATGGTTTGCCGTGTTGCCGTGTGAGGCGTCGAGGTTTTTTCCCGAGTAAATCGTTGACAACTGGGTGTCAGAAATGATTTCTAATTCGGCTTATTATAATCTTTTAAATCTAGATTTTTGATTCGTATAATATTTTCCTAATTAAGATCATAAGATTATTACTAATTCTAAATATTAACATTTGTATTATGGATTTAAACACAATTGATACACACAATACACAAGACTTCGTGAAGAACTCTTCTTTAATTGAATTTGATGTTCAAAAGGATTTGAACAGGTGGACTATTCGTAAGGTCTAGCCTAAAACTATTTATAACACTAACTGGTATAACTTTCGTAGCAAGTACGCTATAAAGACTATGGAACAGACCATTAGTCTGAACGAGCAAGATAAATCTATCGAGCTCTTTAAATGGGATGATCTTAAAGATCATATAAAAGATAAAAATGATCATTTTATTCATATTGGTTTAATTCAAATTGCTTTTAAACCCTTGACCCTTTCTGGTATGAATGCCTGTTTGTAAGCTACTCTACGTGATGATAGATGTACTAATTTTAGACAATCTTTAATGGGAGCAATTGAAAATAGTCTGTGTAATGGACCTGTTTATTTTGATGTGTTTTCAAATATAACTTTATCTTTGGCTGATATGCACCTTTGTAAAGCTTTAAGTCTTAGGGTTCAAACTAAAGGTTATAATTTTCTTCCTGGATCGAAAACTATTGGGATTATCTATAGAATTTATTACAAGGTAATGAATACTATGGCTCCCAATATTAAACAATTTAGTCCTTTTGGAAAAATTGTGTTAATTGACACACACGTTATAGATTTTAATGTCCACACACCTAAAACTATAAGTTAGGACGAAATTGATTTCCCAGAGACTTGGGCTATAAAAAAAATGCCGTTCCTCCCCAGCCACGTCATTATGAAGATATTGGTGATATTATTGAGGATAAAGATGGTGATGTTTTATTAAATTTTAGAAAATTTAATAGGTGTCAATCCTCTAGAGGTCAGTCTCCTAGAACCCCTTTTGTTACCTATCCTCCGTCTGCTTCACGACACTCTATTTGTGAAGAAAATCCTAGGAATCATCCATATCATGATGATATGAATCTTCATGGTATCTTAACCAATGAACAAATACCTCATGGGATTTATGAGAAGAAGGATACTTCTCAACATAGAGAATCTCCTACGCCGCCTGAAATGAACGTCAGACTTTAACCCCTTTCCTTTTTATAGTTTTTACAGTTAATAGGAAAGAGATTAATACTGAATTTTATTAACCTGGTTATGCTAAATTCCATGCTTCGTATTTTGCCAAATGTAGCAAAACAGAGTTAGATAATTATAAAAATGAATTTTATAAATGGGTAGAAGATAACCAACAAGTTACTTCTTTTGTTGTTTGGTTTCAAATGTTTTCTAAAGATAAGCATGTTTTTGTTCTTGAAGATAAACAGATTCTTAAAACGGAAGATAAACATTTAAAAAATTGGAAAACCTCGAACAATCAGATTATATCTACTGTTCATCCTCCTACTGAACCCTTATCCCTAGATGTTGGAAGCACCCGCCAGAGTAGCAGTTCTCTTAGGTTAGAAGCCAATGCCTTCCTTAACATGGAAACTGAGGACAGGATCCTCACACATAAGAGTATGCTAAATCCTCTTTATAAACAAGGTAATTACACCAAACTTATCCTTAATACGATAGGGAACCAACTCAATAGAATTGAGAACCTCCAGGTACATCTTACGGTTAAGAAACCTGAAGACTTTAAGAAAAGTCTTGACCAACCTTTAGTTCAACCTCCTATTAATGTTAAAGGTTTTAAAATGGGAAATAAAACTGAATTTATATCCCAACTTAAAGAGATTGAGAACAATCTCAAAGGGCTAAAGCTTAACACTTTATCCCTCGTTGATTCTGATTCAGAATTGGACATTCCTTTGAAAGAAGCTCATGACTTTTAAGAATCTTTCAAAAATTCTGAAGATTATGTCAATAAGATTACTTATAGTAATAATATTGGCTATGTTGGTCCTGTAAGAAATTACTATCACAGACCAACCCCTCAGGATCTTCTTTTTGAAGAAAGTACTGTGATGAACCCACAGTCTAACTTTCATGGTAAGACCATTTATGATTGAAATATTGATGGTAAATCTGAACATCAAATCTATGAAATGATCCATCAAATGTCCATATATTCCACCATTTGTAAACAGAATGATGCCTCTGATCAAAGCAATGCTCAGCTGATCATTGCTAGTTTTACCGGCACTCTTAGGGGTTGGTGGGCAAACATTCTTACTAAAAGTCAAAGAAATAACATCATTAATGCTGTAAAAATCATAAAAGATGAACATATGCAAGACAAAGGTACACAGGATGATGTTTACACTTTAATGCTTGCCATTATTCATCATTTTATTAGAAGTAGTGATTAAAGTGGAGAACATAATAGAGAATTATTACAAAACCTTAGATGCCCTACCCTTAGTCAATTTAGGTGGTACAAGGATGTCTTCCTTGCTAGGGTTACTCAGAGGGCCGATGGCAACCATGACCATTGGAAAGCCAAATTAATTGATGGTCTTCCTACTTTCTTTGCTGAGAAAGTTTGTAAGAAATTAAGAGAAACTAATGATAGCATCTCTATCCCTTACCATCAATATACTTATGGCCAACATATCAGCGTAGTTATTCAGGAGGGTCTTTCTCTCTGTAATGACCTTAAGATACAGAGGCAGCTTAAGAAACATAATCTTTCTGGAAAGAAATATTTAGGAGAGTTTTGTGATCAATTCGCTTACAATACTCATGAGACTTCCACTCGTAAAGTCTCCAAAAGAAATAAGAAAGTTTTTAAGAAACCCTATAAACGTAAAAAGAAACATAATAAAAATGTTTTTACTCAAGGGGATAATTCTAAAAAGAAATTTGTTAGGAACAAGAAAACCAACAAATCGAACCCTAAATGTTTTAAATGTGGCAAATATGGTCACTTTGCTAATAAATGCAAATTGGAAACTAAAATTAATAACCTTCAAATTAATGATCATTTGAAGACTCAATTAAGTAACTCTTTCTTAATTCCAACTCTTCTGAAGATCTAGAGGACTTCTCTAAGGACGATGATGAGCTTTATCACATTCAAAGCTCTAGTGACTCAGATATCTCCGAGAAAGGAGATTGTCAGTGTAAACCCTTAACTGAAAAATGCAATCATCTCCAATATGTTCTTCAGATGAATGGATTAAGTCTTAATGTCCTTACCAGTCAGCAACAATCCATGATTGATGTCATCAATCAGGTTACTGACCCAGACGTTAAGCTTAAATTAATTAAGTCTTGTTATACTCGGGAGAGTATTCCTAATTCTTCAGAAACCCTTTCTCAAAACCAACAGTACAGCCTTTCGGAAGTACTTAACCGTTTAGAAAAAGGTGAAGATTTTAATAAACTCGCCAACATTAAAGACCTAAGACATGAAGTCAATAATCTTAAAAATGAGTTAAGACTTCTTAAGGATCAACATAATAACATGCAAATTGAGATTAATAATCTCACGAATGTTTCAAAGCATTCTAATCCGGTAATCTAAAAAACTGAAGATTCTGTAGATTATTTGGGTGTTATGAGCCGTGAACCCAGTTAGAAGTGGTACACAACTGTTAACCTGGTTACTAACAAAGAATTTATTTTGTGTAAAATCATTGCTCTTGTTGACTGCGGGGATGATATGAATTGTATTAAGAAGGAATTATTCCTACTGAATACTTTGAGAAGACTATTCAATCCTTGTTTAATGCTAGTGGTCATAGCATGGGCATTAAATATAAATTAACTAATGTCCCCATTTGTAACAATGGAATTTGTTTAGACAAAGCCTTCTTTCTTATTAGCTATTTATCCCAGCAGATAAGTTTAGGTACTCCATTTTTATCTTTGCTTATGCCTATAGATAAAATTGATTCTAGTGGAATATATGCCACCATTCAAAACCAAAAAATTGTTTTTGAATTCATCACGCAACCTGAAATCAAGAAAATCAACTCTTTGACTAATAATATTATCTTCTAAGAAAACCATTTGAATTTTCTTCAAAAGGAAATATCCTTTCTAACTATCAAGCAGAAGCTGGAGTTACCTAATATACTGCAAAAAATTAATGTCATCAAATATAGTTTGATAACTGAGGTTTGTAGTGATATCCCTAATGCTTTTTGGGATAGGAAGAAACATATTATCTCTCTTCCTTATGAAACTGATTTTAATGAAAAATCCATCCCTATAAAGGCCAGACCCAATCAAATGAAGACTGGATTCCTTGAACTTTGTAAGAATGAGATTAAGAGTCTTTTAGATAAAAAACTTATAACTAAAAGTTATTTTCCTTACAGTTGTACAGATTTTTATGCCAACAAGGCTGCTGAAAAGGAACGAGGTGTTCCTAGGCTAGTAATTAATTACAAACCCCTTAATAATGTTTTGCAATAGATAAGATATCCAATTCCTAATAAAAAAGGATTTACTTGACCGGCTTAACTCTGCCATTATCTTCTCCAAATTTGATTTAAAATCTGGATATTGGCAGATCCAAATTGCCCCACAAGATCGGTATAAAACTACTTTTGTGGTTCCTTTTGGCCATTATCAATGGAATGTTTTGCCCTTTGGGCTTAAGAATGCCCCCTCTGAATTTCAAAATATCATGAACGATATTTTCAATCCTTATTTTGATTTTTCTATTGTCTAAATTGATGATATTATTATCTTTTCTCAATCGATTGATCAACACTTTAAACATTTATAGATCATTAAAGATGTTATTAAAACTAATGGTCCAGTAGTCTCCGCCCCTAAAATGAAAATTTTCCAAACTAATATTAGATTTTTAGGGCATAACAATGGAGAAGGGAAAATACTCCCTATTGATCGAAGTATTGAATTTGCTTCCAAATTCCCTGATGAGTTAAAAGAAAAAACTCAACTCCAAAGATTTGTTGGTAGTCTCATTTATATTGGTGATTATTACAGAAATCTTGCACAAGACAGTGCAATCCTTTACACTAGGTTGAAAAAGAACCCTGCTCCTTGGACCTTAGAGCACACCAAAGATGTTCAGAAAATTAAACTGAAAGTCAAGAAATTACCTTGCCTAGCTCTAGCTAATCCTTCATTTTTTAAAATTGTTAAACTGATGCCTCAGATATCGTCTATGGTGGTATTTTAAAACAACTTAATTCTTCAACTAAAAAGGAAGAACTTGTTCGTTTTACTTCTGGATCTTGGAAAGATGCCTAGAAAAATTACTCTACCATTAAAAAAGAAATTCTTTCGGTCGTTAAATGCATTACAAAATTTCAAGATGATTTAATAAATCAGAAATTTTTACTACGAATTGATTGTAGTGCTGTAAAATAAGTTTTGCAAAAAGATGTTGAAAATATTATTTCAAAATAGATTTTTGCCAGATGGCAAGAAAATTTATCCTCATTTGATTTTGATATTGAACATATCAAAGGTGAAAACAATTCTCTTCCTAATTTTCTAACTAGGGAGTTTTTGCAGAATCAATGAGTGGCCCCTCTAGAGGACTTGGTAGAGGCCGTGGGAAATCCCACCAAAGACCTGGAAAAGAGAAGATGGTGTTCGATGATGACCAATATCCTTCGATACAGGATTATTTGGAATTTCTTCGCCAGAGCGCGCATAATAGGGGAAAATTGAGTTCCCCTCCTAACCCCTTTAGCAAAAAGAAATCTGCTAAAGAAGTCTTGGAGATCATTAAGCATGATTTCATTCCTAATCAAAGGATTACGGAATTGATGCTCATCCTCAATGATGAGGACGAGAAGCAGATGCCTTCTCTGTAGGAAATTAAGTCCCTTTACCTAGATACACATAATTATGATGTGCAGGAAGGAAAGTACCAGACGGTATATGAGGCGATCCTCAGAGAGACTGAATCTGTGGTGTTTAATCATACTAACAAACACCAGAACAAATTTCAAGTCTCCTATTGCTTATAGCAAGACTACTTTAAAACAGTTCATCTTTCCCCGAGAATGGGGAATTCATCCACTGAAGGTGCGAAAATTGAGTTCGCACATTGGATCCTATAATTATTGGGATTATGTCCAGGCTTGGACTAAAGCATTTTATTACCAAAATTCTGCGCACAAACTCCTTAAAAGCTAGTTACCCATGACGGGCTATCAATTGGTGGGATAAATTTGGCCCCATAATTGATATGTTCCTTGATGAAATTAGCAAGGAGAAACTTTTTCTACCTTAGACCCAATTTCATCCAAAATTAAGAGGAAAAAATAAGATCCCAGTAGGTCTCAATACCCTACTATTTTTTACCGAGATCGGTATCCCTTGGATCTCTCGATGGGATATTCAATGTAGAGTTAACCATCTTAATGTTCCTCTACTTGAAAGAATCTTTTATTACAGATGGTGGAGTGGTATTGACATTAATAATACTATCTCTAAAATAAAAGATAGCTTAAAACACTACTTGGCTACGGTTGAAGATTCACCCCCTCTAGCAGAAAAGATGACGCCATAAGTTAGTCCAATCAAGGATTTGAAGTTTTCCCTCAAGAAGAAATTTCCCAAAGCAACGAAGCCGGAGCTACTGCATAAGGTAATGGATTATACTCAGAGCCAAATCAGATCGGGTTTTGATTACCCTGGAGAGAAATCCAATCCCCTTACTAATGATTCTAACCCTATTCCACTACCCTCGGATGACGATACATCCATGGCCTCACTCAAGAATGACAATCCCTTCTTCTGTCTTGCCAGAGAATCCTAAAACCCAGAAGATAATGAGTTTATCGGTGACATGTACGACACCAACTTGCCCACTAAGCCAACAATGAAGGCATTCTTCAACTCACTGAGTTCAGCCTTTCCAACTCGAAGATTAGACGGTAGCTTCCTTAACCCGAACCCAGAGGATGGCCTTGATGATTTGAGATAGCTGTCCCACAGCTGGCCCACATGGCCACTCAAAGATGCTCGCCGACGCATAAGGACAAATAGGTCTCTATCTCGGCAACTCGATGATCGTGGAAGGACCCACTGGTAGGATCCACTGGCCCAACTACCAATGCCTCGTGATAAATGGTAGGACCCATTGGCCCAGCAGCCGACGCTTAAGGACAAGAGACTTTGTCAGCCTCGAATATGGAGGGACCCAAGGGTTATTTTCTTAGAAATTATTTATTCCTTCCTTTGTAATATAAATTGAGGACTCCTCTTCCTCATTCAGCACCTCTTTCTTTACTCTTTCGCTCTCTTTATAAATTTGTAATAAGCTTATGGATTTTTCGGCCTTGTTCCGGTGGACTCTTATTCAGTTTGTAAGTTTTTTTTTTAATTTCAAGTTTGTAATAAAAGTTTGTAATATATTTCTGACCCACTGCCCCAACTGCTAACGCCTCGTGACAAATGGTCGGACCCACTAGCCCAGCAACCGACACTTCAGGACAAGAGACTTTGTCAGCCTCGAATATGGAGGGACCCAAGGGTCATTTTCTTACGAATTATTTATTCCTTCCTTTGTAATTTAAATTGAAAAATGAGTTAAGACTTCTTAAGAATCAACGTAATAACATGCAAATTGAGATTAATAATCTCAAGAATGTTTCTAAGCATTCTAATCCAGTAATTTCAAAAACTAAAGATTATGTAGATTATTTGGGTGTTATGAGCTGTGTACCTAGTCAGAAGTGGTACACAACTGTCAACCAGGTTATTAACAAAGAATTTACTTTGTGTAACATCATTGCTCTTGTTGACTGCGGGGCTGATATAAATTGTATTCAAGAAGGAATTGTTCCTTCTGAATACTTTGAGAAGACTACTCAATCCTTGTTTAATGCTAGTGGTGGTAGCATGGGCATTAAATATAAATTAACTAATGTCAGCATTTGTAAAAATGGAATTTGTTTAGACAGTACCTTCTTGCTTATTAGTGATTTATCCCAGCAGATAATTTTAGGTACTCCCTTTTTATCTTTGCTTAATCCTATAGATAAAATTTATTCTAGTGTAATATATGCCACCATTCAAAACCAAAAAATTATTTTTGAATTCATCACGCAACCTGAAATCAAGAAAACCAACTCTTTGACTAATAATATTATCTTCAAAGAAAACCATTTGAATTTTCTTATAAAGGAAATATCCTTTCTAACTATCAAGCAGAAGCTGGAGTTACCTAATATACATCAAAAAATTAATGTTGTCAAAAATAGTTTGATAACAGAGGTTTGCAGTGATATCACTAATGCTTTTTGGGAAAGGATGAAACATATTGTATCTCTTTCTTATGAAACTGATTTTAATGAAAAATTCATCCCTACCAAGGCCAGACCCAGTCAAATGAAGAATGAATTCCTTGACCTTTGTAAGAATGAGATTAAGAGTATTTTAGATAAAAAGCTTATAACTAAAAGTTATTCTCCTTGGAGTTGTACAACTTTTTATGTCAACAAGGCTGCTGAAAAGGAACGAGGTGTTCCTAGGCTTGTAATTAATTACAAACCCCTTAATAATGTTTTGCAATAGATAAGATATCCAATTCCTAATAAAAAGGATTTACTTGACCGTCTTAACTCTGTCACTATCTTCTCCAAATTTGATTTAGAATCTGGATATTAGCAGATCCCAATTGCCCCACAAGATCGGTATAAAACTGCTTTTGTGGTTCCTTTTGGCCATTATCAATGGAATGTTTTGCCCTTTGGGCTTAAGAATGCCCCCTCTGAATTTCAAAATATCATGAACGATATTTTCAATCCTTATTCTGATTTTTTATTGTCTAAATTGATGATATTCTTATCTTTTCTCAATTGATTGATCAACACTTTAAACATTTAAATATTTTTAAAGATGTTATTAAAACTAATGATTTAGTAGTCTCCGCCCCTAGAATGAAAATTTTCCAAACTAATATTTGATTCTTAGGGCATAACATTGGAGAAGGGAAAATACTCCCTATTGATGGAAGTATTGAATTTTCTTCCAAATTCACTGATGAGTTAAAAGAAAAAACTCAACACCAAAGATTTCTTGGTAGTCTCAATTATATTGGTGATTATTACAGAAATCTTGCACAAGACAGTGCAATCCTTTACACTAGGATGAAAAAGAACCCTGCTCCTTGGACCTTAGAGCACACCAAAGCTGTTCAGAAAATTAAACTTAAAGTCAAGCAATTACCTTATCTAGCTTTGGCTAATCCTTCATTTTTTAAAATTATTGAAACTGATGCCTCAGATATCGGCTATGATGGTATTTTAAAACAACTTAATTCTTCAACTAAAAAGGAAGAACTTGTTCATTTTACTTCTGGATCTTGGAAAGATGCCCATAAAAATTACTCTACCATTAAAAAAGAAATTCTTTCGGTCGTTAAGTGCAATACAAAATTTCAAGATGATTTATTAAATCAGAAATTTTTACTACGAATTGATTGTAGTGCTGTAAAACAGGTTTTGCAAAAAGATGTTGAAAATATTGTTTCAAAACAGATTTTTGCCAGATGGCAAGCATATTTATCCTCATTTGATTTTGATATTGAACGTATCAAAGGTGAAAACAATTCTCCAACTGATTTTCTAACTAGGGAGTTTTTGCAGAATCAATGAGCGGGCCCCTCTAGAGGGCGTGGTAGAGGCCGTGGGCAATCCCACCAAAAACCTGGAAAAGAGAAGATGGTGGTCGATGATGACCAATATCCTTCGATACTGGATTATTTGGAATTTCTTCGCCAGAGCGCACAAAATAGGGGAAAATTGAGTTCCCCTCCTAACCCCTTTAGCATAAAGAAATCTGTTAAAGAAGTCATGGAGACCATTAAGCATGATTTCATTCCTAATTAAAGGACTTTGGAATTGATGCTCATCCTCAATGACGAGGACGAGAAGCAGATGTCTTCTCCATGGGAAATTAAGTCCCTTTATCTAGATACACATAATTATGATGTGCAAGAAGGAAAGTACTGGACGGTAAATGAGGCGATCCTCACAGAGACAGAATCTGTGGTATTTAATCAAACTAACAAAAATGAGAACAATTTCAAGTCTCCTATTGCTTATAACAAGACTATTTTAAAACAGTTCATCTCTCCCCGAGAATGGGTAATTCATCCACCGAAGGCGCGAAAATTGAGTTTGCACACTGGATCCTATAATTATTGGGATTATGTCCAGGCTTGGACTAAAGCATTTTATTACCAAAATGCTGAGCACAAACACACCTGATTTTTTGTTTTGTGCCCAAACTCCTTAAAAGCTAGTTACCCATGATGGTTTATCAATTGGTGGGATAAATTTGACCCAGGAATTGATATGTTCCCTGATGAAATTACCAAGGAGAAACTCTATCTACCTTGGACCCAATTTCATCTAAAATTAAGAGGAAAAATCAAGATCCCAGTAGGTCTCAATAGCCTACTATTTTTTACCGAGATCGGTATCCCTTGGATCTCTCGATGGGATATTCAATGTAGAGTTAACCATCTTAATGTTCCTCTAATTGAAAGAATCTTTTATTACAAATGGTGGAGTGGTATTGACATTAATAATACTATCTCTAAAATAAAAGATAGCTTAAAACACTACTTGGCTACGGTTGAAGATTCACCCCCTCCAGCAGAAAAGATGACGCCAGGAGTCAATCCAATAAAGGATTTGAGGTTGGCCCTCAAGAAGAAATTTCCCAAAGAAACGAAGCAAGAGCTACCACATAATGTAATGGATTATACTCAGAGCTAATTCATATCGGCTTTCGATTATCCTGGAGAGAAATCCAATCCCCTTACTGAATATTCTAACCCTATTCCACTACCTTCGAATGACAATACATCCATGGCCTCAGTTAAGAATGTCAATCCCTTCTTCTGTCTTACCGGAGAATCCCAAAACCCAGAAGATGATGAGTTTATCGGTGACATGTACGACACCAACTTGCCCACTGAGCCAACAATGGAGGCATTCTTCAACTCACTGAGTTCAGCCTTTACAACTCGAATATTGGACGGTAGCTTCCCTAACCTGGACCCAAAGGATGGCCTAGATGGTTTGAGATAGCTGTCCCGCAGCTGGCCCACCTGGCCCCTTAAATATAGTCCTCGACGGATAAGGACAGATAGGTCTCTATCTCGGAAACTCGACGATCGTGGAAGGACCCACTGGCCCAACTGCCAACGCCTCGTGACAAATGGTAGGACCCGTTGGCCCAGCAGTCGACGCTTCAGGACAAGAGACTTTGTCAGCCTCGAATATGGAGGGGCCCAAGGGTCATTTTCTTAGGAATTATTTATTCCTTCCTTTGTAATATAAATTGAGGACTCCTCTTTTCCTCATTCAGAACCTCTTTCTTTACTTTTTCCCTCTCTCTCTAAATATGTAATAAGCTTGTGGGTTTTTTGGCCTTATTCCGCTGGACTCTTATTCAGTTTATAAGTTTGTTTTAATTTCAAATTTGTAATAAAAGTTTGTAATATATTTTCGACCCACTGGCCCAACTGCTAACGCCTCGTGACAAATGGTAGGACTCATTGGACCAGCAGCCGACGCTTCAGGATAAGAGACTTTGTCAGCCTCGAATATGGAGGGACCTAAGGGTCATTTTCTTAGGAATTATTTATTCCTTCCTTTGTAATTTAAATTAAAAAATGAGTTAAGACTTCTTAAGGATCAGCATAATAACATGCAAATTGAGATTAATAATCTCAAGAATGTTTCAAAGCATTCTAATCCGGTAATCTCAAAAACTGAAGATTTTGTAGATTATTTGGGTGTTATGAGCCGTGTACCTAGTCAGACGTGGTACACAACTGTCAACCTGGTTATTAACAAAGAATTTACTTTATGTAACATCATTGCTCTTATTGATAGCGGGGCTGATATGAATTTTATTCAAGAAGGAATCGTTCCTACTGAATACTTTGAGAAGACTACTCAATCCTTGTTTAATGCTAGTGGTGATAGCTTGGGCATTAAATATAAATTAACTAATGTCTCCATTTGTAACAATGAAATTTGTTTAGACAGTACCTTCTTGCTTATTAGCGATTTATCCCAGCAGATAATTTTAGGTACTCCCTTTTTATCTTTGCTTATGCCTATAAATAAAATTGATTCTAGTGGAATATATGCCACCATTCAAAATGAAAAAATTGTTTTTGAATTCATCACGCAACATGAAATTAAGAAAATTAACTCTTTGACTAATAATATTATCATCAAAGAAAACCGTTTGAATTTTCTTCTAAAGGAAATATCCTTTCTAACTATCAAGTAGAAGATGGAGTTACCTAATATACTGCAAAAAATTAATTTTGTCAAAAACAGTTTGATAACTGAGGTTTGCAGTGATATCCCTAATGATTTTTGGGATAGGAAGAAACATATTGTCTCTCTTCCTTATTAAACTGATTTTAATGAAAAATCCATCCCTACCAAGGCCAGACCCAGTCAAATGAAGACTGAATTCTTTGACCTTTGTAAGAATGAGATTCAGAGTCTTTTAGATAAAAAGCTTATAACTAAAAGTTATTCTCCTTGGAGTTGTACCGCTTTTTATGTCAACAAGGCTGCTGAAAAGGAACGAGGTGTTCCTAGGATTGTAATTAATTAGAAAACCCTTAATAATGTTTTGCAATGGATAAGATATCCAATTCCTAATAAAAAGGATTTACTTGACCGGCTTAACTCTGCCACTATCTTCTCCAAATTTGATTTAAAATCTAAATATTGGCAGATCCAAATTGCCCCACAAGATCGGTATAAAACTGCTTTTGTGGTTCCTTTTGGCCATTATCAATGGAATGTTTTTCCCTTTGGGCTTAAGAATTCCCCCTCTGAATTTCAAAATATCATGAACGATATTTTCAATCCTTATTTTGATTTTTCTTTTGTCTATATTGATGATATTCTTATCTTTTCTCAATCGATTGATCAACACTTTAAACATTTAAAGATCTTTAAAGATGTTATTAAAACTAATGGTTTAGTACTCTCCGCCACTAAAATTAAAATTTTCCAAACTAATATTAGATTTTTAGGGCATAACATTAGAGAAGGGAAAATACTCCCTATTGATCGAAGTAAGAGTGTTTGCCCATGGAATGCTTACTCAGGGTAAGGGCTGTCATGGTGGGCTGTGGGGGAGGTTGTAAAAAAAAATATTCGATCGACAAGCGTATCCGTTGTCACTGGCGCGAACCAATTACACTATATGAATTAAAATTAATGGGTTGTTACGTATTTTTTATTAAAATCGTCCCTTAAAAAATCCGCTTTTTAGGTCTACTTATGATCCTCTCCCTATATATATTATTTGAAAGGTCTATTTGAGCTTTTGTAGATGTTGAAACATATAACGGAGCAAGTAGTTGCGTTTCGAGAAATTTACGTCATAAGATGAAACTTCAAAGAAATTTTAGTTCATTCCATACATCTGAATTTTGATTTTCTATTTCCATTGGAGCATATTTCATGGAGTTAGTTTCGTGTGGCCACTGACAGCATGTCATTCTGAGTCTGGACGATGAAATCTTCTTTTCCATGAAACACAACATTTATTATTTTAAATCAAAGTTGTCTAGAAAAAAAAGTGTTGATCGATTGAATAAAAGGGTCGATCGGTCACATATAAAAGTCTCCACATATAAAACATAACATTCACCTACAGATAATATCCGTTTGCTCACTGATGAGAAATAGCCACAATTCTATCGCATGGAACTAACTCCAAACTTAGGCCAATAGGCACCTAACCCCCTCCCCTAGGGGCCCAATTCCATAGGTTTCGTCCATTATTTGGTACTCTAAACTTGTCACGAGTCTGTACTAACACCAATCAAAAAATCCAACTTAAGTTCAACATTGACCCAAGTTGCCCAGATTCTTAGCAAGGCCTAAAAATTCCATTAATATAATTACTCACTCTAAATTTACTCTCATGAATAGTATATGAAATTGAAAATTAATTCCAATTAGTGTCCCAAAATATTCGGGTTATTACAGATCTTGTATGATTGATGACCTTATATAATGGTTGCGATGAGTATTCTACCTTTCATATGACAATTCTTCATTCACAATTAGCATTGACAAGTGAATGGTTTGGGAAATTTTGGGCAGGTCAAATATGGGTTTTGTTGGGTTTGGGAAGGCTTAATACAATTTGAAACATCATATGGGTCAATTTTGGGCATGTTGAACCCATTTTTATTATTAGTTTTCACTATTTTTTGCAACCAGAAGGAAATGATTCTTACATCGTCAACTTCATTTTTACATATTCTAGAAAAAGACTTCGTTTTACATAAAAAATATCAAAATAGAAAATGAAGCCAATCATTATTAATTTCATTTGCCAATCTTTAAATTTTGAAACAATTTTTCCATACTATTCAGATTTTAGGCAATCAAGTTATTAAGTATACTCAGGTATCCTCGCGACTCCCTCTTAGCCTATAAACGTTGAACATCTTTAGTCGCGTGTACTCACATTATACATTGGATAAAAACATTGCAAATTTTTTTCACTCTATCAATGAGAGATCTCTATAATCCAAAGTAATTGTCAATTGAATCAGTTGTGCAACTATACTCTAGAATAAAAGGAGTTGTATATTGAAGGATTACAAATTTTGATTGCATCTTGAACTCGTACTAAATGTGTGGCATAGAAAATTTTCCTAATAAATGACCCTTGAAGTTGAAGAATATGTTGGAACTTTTTAGATGCATCCATAACATCTTCATTTGAGATCGGATTGATGCATGGTCCCTGGTCACACAACTAATTTGATGATCTACATGTTATTGTGTTTATACCATTCAAAATATGGAGTTTAAATGGTCAAATTTCCCTTGAAGTTTTATATTATAGCGAAACTTTCTTGAAATACTTCCAACTTTACACTTTTCATCCCCATCACTTATAAAATTATAAATAAACCTTTCAAAATATATAATCATTAAGAATACATGTTAACAAATATAAGAGGTTAATTCTAAAAATTAATAAATGTAGGAATGCAAAATGCGTAAATATAAGGATTAATAAATGAGATATTCATGACTAATCAGCCTTGCAATGTTTTTCCCCTTTTCCTTTATGGTCATGGATAGGGGTGATAATATTACAAATAACACGATGAGAAGACATAAATTCATAGAAAATTAACACCATATGTCGTGATCATGTCGACAATTTTTTACATGAGGTCGTGCCATGTTAGGGTTAATATTATGACTCTTGTTAGTTGTGTTATTTTTTTAAAATCATGTTACTTATGCTTCCGTGTACAATTGTTTTTATTGGATGTGAAATCTATTAATTATTTTAATCGTGTCGTGTTCATATTAAGTAAAAAGGACAATTTATTATGTTGTGTTGTGTTTGTCTTTAGTAATTCTTATTGTGTAAACAAAATATGAATTGCCACCCCTAATCATGGAAATCTAAAACGGAAAGATTATACGCACAACTGCTATTAAACTCCAAACACTAAACATATATGAGTGTGAATAAAGCAAATGGCACTATTTTATTCATATCAAATGAATAATTGGTACATAGAAGTATAATTTCTATGAAAGAATATTTAATGTGATTAATTATCAATATAAAAATCTATTTAACTATTACACAATTTTATTTATTGAATTTTTAAACAAGATTATTGTCAATAATTAAAAGTGAGACCCATTTTTTTTTAATATAATGTCATCACATTTGATTTCCTCAAGAATATGACAATGATGAAGAAAGAGATAGTAAAAGTTTATTTAATCTTTCACATCCACCTATTTATCCAATTTTAAGTTTTGTACCCATTCTTTTTCCTAATATAAGATCGATTCCTCATTTTCGACGGAAATTATCCCATCAAAGCTTTGAGTGTTAAATATCTCAGATAGTCTATCTCCTAAAAACCCACCCAAACACAATTTGGCCACATCTATACATACCCACCCTTAGAGGGACATAGGGGTGGTAAGGGGTGAGGAAGGGACATATGAGAAGTGGATTTTTCTGGATTTTTGATTATTAATTTCTATAAAAATTATTCATTTCAAATAAACAATAATTACATAAGTTTTCTAGAAAATTTTATGCATTTTCACGAAAAGCAAAAGAAACTTAGTGGTCGCTGAAATGTTTAAATCACCCTCCAACCTCACCCCCACCCCCACCTCCACCCAAAAAAATCAACTCAAAATAATTTTATTTTACAATATTAAAAAATTAAAATTAATGTGTGTGTATATATATATATGTGTGTGTGTGTGTGTGTATGTGTGTTTATGTGTGTGTATGTGTGTATTTATGTAAACTCCTAATATATGAAAGAGATGAAAATATGGGGAGGAACGTGAATTTATGTTATTGTAAATAAGGGTAATTTTGAGTTCAAAAACTAAACCAAGTTGACCGAACAATTTTGTTCAAAATGGTGTTAGCCTTGTATTATGAAAGAAGGAACTTTTATATACTCCCACTAAATTATGCTCATCACCCCCATTTTAAAAAACATGAAATTCACCTTTGCCATATTTTATTTAAAATGGTATATTGTAACTAGATAGTAAGATAAGATGGGGGTGATTTGCATGTTTTCTAAAATAGGGGCGAGATACATGATTTAGTAAGCACATTTAAAAATTAACCATAAAAAAGTGGGTAATAAAGTATAGACCAGATATATAAGTGAGACAACAGCTAAATCACCTATAATAAAAAGTTGAAAGAAAGACATTTATAGGCTCCCTTTAGGACTGACATTTCTCAATAAAATTTGCCAAGCCCACATGAATTTATTTAGTTTCTATAAGTCATATCAAACAGGATTAAACAAATACATGACACTAATAAAATCTTTCACAATACAAAATCTTACAATTGTTATAAAATAGAGGGAACACAAAGAGAATTTAGAGGGAGTGAGTATCTTATTTCATTGATATGTCAATACCAAAGGGTTATGACCCATATTTATAGTACACAATAAGGTAATCAAATAGATCCAAGAATTGTGGAATACTAGCGAACTGGAATACAAGTGGACATCACTTAAATAAGCATTTTATAACACTCCCCCTTAGATGTACACTATATCCACCATTCAATGAGTGTTGCCTCATTAAAACCTTACTAAGGAAAAACCTAGTGAGAAAACCCCAAAGTGAAGGAAGAAGAGTATAACTTTTGTGATTATTGAATCAGTGTTGGACGCGCTTAGTCTTGCCTCGTTAAAACCTTTAAATAGAAAACCCAATGGAAAAAAACCTAGTTAAAGTAAAAGAGTACAACACGCACATTTCCAAAACATCATGTTCATAGATTCTCCCCCTTATCAAAGGATCCCCATGATTGGATACTCCCCATGATTATGCTATTTCTCTAATTATTGAGTCAATGCATATCAGTCTCATATACAAACTTCTGAAATATTGCTTGAACATGGTGAATAGATTTGATCGGCTATGACTTCAATTTCACTTTTCTTCATAACATCGACTTCCATAAGACTTGGTTGAAGAGGGATGGGCATCTCACTTTATCAGATCTAGTTAACTTCGTAAGCATAACTCTTCTGGAGTTTATGTGTCGCATTACACTTCTTGAGCTTTGAGAGGATCCCAGAGATAACTTACATCTATATAACTAACTGGACATATATGGTTAGATATAAAAATATCATATGATATGATTAATATTAGTCTCATGCTATGCAAGTCAGTGGCAATTGTTTCTTGTCAAGATATTGAATGCAACTATAATATCCAGTATCATGCATTGTGTCATGTATATCAATATACTAATAACATACATGTATGGTACTTCTGGATTTAATACTATAATAACATGCACATATGGTACTTAGGGACCAAATTTATATCTTTCATCCTCTTTAGGATGATATGAATAATTTAATATCCAAATATTGAAGACCATGTGCAACTAAAATTGTACGCTTAATATATGGTAAAGCATTGCAGGACTTTGTAATCCATTTGACTAATGGATATGAGTTTAACATAAAATGTGCTCGAACTACAGGCCGAGACAAGAAGTAGTTACCCCAAGGTCATTTATTTTTGAATTTCTTATTTGAATATTTTGCATTTTAGTCGAGCCCTTTAGGAGAGACAATAACTAGTTACCCCAGGGTAATTTATTTTTGAATTTCTTATTTGGATATTTTGCATTTTAGTTGAGCTCTTGAGGAGCACATCCATTTAGGGATATTTTTTTTTCATTTAAACTGAGCTCTTTAGGAGCACATCCATTAAGGATATTTTGTAATGGCACATTTGCATATATGATTATTTTCATACCTTTTCTTAGACAAATATTTACTAAGACGGTTGTACCTATATCCATTTGGATCGCCTGTTGTACAATGAACGTCTTACTGCATTTGAGTTCGTACTCCTTATCTTTGCTTCTAGAAAAAATAAATCCTTCTAAAATTTTTATATGTATTCTTTGTCTAAGTCTCATATAAATAAGTTGTTATAATATTCATGAGTCCCATATAATATATTTAAAAAATTGCTAGGCTAGTCAGATGTAATACCCCGTAATTTTACGTCTTTTAATTATGAGATTTATTAAATGAAATTGCTTTTAATTGTGGGATTAATTAAATTAATTTGGGATAATTAATTGAAAATTAATTCGGATTTAAATAACTAGTGAGACGAGAGTTAGTATTTAAATATGATGATAATGTTGAATATTACTGAGTGATTATGGTAATATGTGATTATTGAATTTATAAAAATTGTCGTGAGTTAAAAATACGGCAGTTTCGGTAATTAAGTTGGGATGCGCGTGTCAGTCGTGTCAGGACTCAATTTAATGGATTTGAAAGTATTTTATTTTTATGTCATATGTATGATCATTTTAAGTGTTCCAACGTGTCTGGAAGGGTCAAGATAGTCAGAAAACACTACCCGGGGGTTTAGTTTGGATCCCGGGGCATTTTTAGGCCCAGCCGATAACCCCGAAGGGTATTTTAGTCATTCCTATTTTTGTTGAATAGTGACCTACGAAAATTAGGTGATATTTATCAGCCAACACTTACGGTTATTAGGGCCATTATTTGTTAAACACAAGACAGGGTAACGTGAGAAGAAAGAAAAAGGTTTCTAGAGAATTCCAAGGGTTTCCAAGGCAAAACAACCACCACCATCGCCGAATTTGTGAGCGAAAAGAGAGGGAAAACCAACCAACACCGTCATCAACGGATCAGAACTTCTAACCAGAGGCAAGTGATTTATCTTGCAAAGATTCAAAGCATATATTTTACATGATAGTTTAGATTTGATGATTTATCGTAAATAAGTGAATTAATTATGAAATTGGAGAATTAAATATTGAATATGGGTAGGATTCATGTAGATAAACTTCTAGGCATATACTAGTTATGAAACCATGATCCATGCGTAGGGAATTGTGAATTTATGTTGAGTTTTATGAAGATCTTGAAGGAAATAGAAGAAATAGGATTTTTATGAAAATTGGGTGTTTTAATCCAAGAAACTGATGATCCATGATGATTTAATGATTCTAATATGTTAAAGATTATGCTAATATGTTAATAGGATAATTAGTGAACTTTCTTGGGAGTTTGGGACGTTGTAATGAAGAATTTGAGGTGTAAAAAGGAAGAAACCCGTAACTGTTTAAGAGAAATCTCGGCAAATACCTACTTGATGGATCGATCGATCCAAGAACGTCGATCGATCGATCGATCCTTTTCTTCGATCAATCGAACTCTCCTGATTTTTGGCAATTGTTTTCCTTTAAGGTTTAATGAAAATCTTAAGGCCAATGATGATTCTTAGGGTGATTAATTTGATATTTTGGGACTTAGTTAAGGTCAGTAGGGTCTTAGTTGATGCCCGAAAAAATGGTTTAACTTATGGAATTGAATGCTATTGCTTACGAGGGTTTATCGAGTGAGGTACGGTTAGAAATCGTTAGAATTAAAACTATAATGGGAATGAATGATGATGTAAGGATAAGAACAACAATTGAGGGACTTTAAGTTACTGAGATAACATTAAAAAACTAATAGGAGACCTAGTAACCTTTTAGGATAGGTGTAAGTACTCAAATTGATACAATGAGAGTTATCAAGCTAAATATTTATTACGTATGATGTTCGGGATAAACTTTCTACGTACGAGACTTACTAGATGGAATGTGTGAATACCTATATTGAAATATGATTACTTAGGTTGTGTGAATGCCTAGTGTATGGATTTCGTATGCGTATGACATACCTACCATACTTGCTATCACGGGAGATTGATTTTTAAGAAAAGAGCCATCTTATCTTTGTGTGCCTTCGGGGAGATTTATATTGGTACCTTAAGGACATAGGACTGCGAATGACTTATTTGTGAGTTGATAAGTCAGTTGACCATGGGAGCATAGGTATGTGCGTGACCCATGGGTATGTGAACTATGTTCGCCTCCAATATGTGTGATTTGTATTGAGACAGTTCCTGAGTGATTCGAAACATGTGATCCTTACGTACGTGATGTACATGGATTTGAGAGCAGAGTATGAGTGCACCGCAGCTTAGCCTAGGGGTGAATTATATGTATATATGTACTGAGAGTGATTTATATATATATACTTGTGACTGGTTCACTGTTTCTTAGTAGATGTGAATAATTAAGATATTTGAATGGGCTAAGAATGTGAGAATTTAATTAACACTTGAGATAAGTAATTTAATGAATGTAAATATGAGTTATGAATATGACTTGTGTGGGTGTTACGAGTAGATACCCTATGTTAGAATGCAAAAGCAGGAGTGGTACAGACTAGTTAGTTATCGGCATAACTAGAATGGGTTAAGGGCATACGTTAGGCGTGCACATTAGTTGAGAGGTGAGAAACTCATGTGAGAGTACGCAACTAACATGTTTGTAATATGTTTTGTTTAATTGTAATTTAAACACTTGCTAAACTTTTAAATTGTTTTCACCTCGGCCTCTGACCTGTTTTCCTCCAAATCTATTTTTGTTTTGTAAAAACATTTTAGGTTCCGAGCCATAGGGACGCCAAGCATAGGAGTTTCATTATGATGACCTGCTGTAGCTGCTGTGGAAGCTACAGGATCTTGACATTAGACGCCTCCACATTTATCCTTGGTTCCTTCAGGGTCATTCATATTAGTTAGGGCATGGTGCCCATTCTTATCTAGAGATTGTAGATAAAGACTTTCATTATTTCAGATGTTGGTTTATTCAGACTCGTGTATCAGAATTTTATTTACTCTGGTATTATTATCATTGGAGTGTTTACTCCAGACTCAGTTTATTTCATTTCGTTGGTTATTCACATGAGATTGTTTATGCGACTGATGGTTGTTGATTAATTACTTGGTTATTGTTAATTTAATTAATAAAATTTGGCATCTTTCTTTTTAAATATTAGGTGGCTAGTAATAAATTAAATATTTTCGACAGTGATGCTAAGACTGAACCAACTTGATATTCTGTATTAATTTCATAAATGAGTAGCTACCCGGTATTTAATTAGTCGGGGTGTCACATCAGATATCTGGAAAATATTTACGGCCTTAACAGGATGGTATGTTCGTATATAATCAATTTTCGTTTATTCAGAAAACCTTGTGCTATAAATCATGCATTTTTTAGTGGTTTTTAACACTTCACACTCTTACAAACACGCATTCGTAACCTTTAGGGTTAGCATTTTTTGGGATTTACTATAGGTCCAAATATACTACGTACATTAAGAGACTCGAATTATGCCATTATGGCAGTTTCTCATTTTTGGCCAATATATTCTTTGTCGACATTTATTCATAGTACGTGGATTTGTAGTATCATTGCCCTTTGATTTTTGTGTAGTTAAAACATATATAATTATATCATCGATAATCATCTTAGTTAAAACATATATAATTATAAGGTTTGATTGTGATATGTTTTCTCTCGACACTTTAGGCCCAAATAATTTAGGAACTTCAGGTCCTAAAATATGAAGCGAAAAAATTTCAATTTCCATATTTGAATAATGATTGAGGAACTTTAGGTTCCAATTCTAAATAATTAACATTAAATGTTTAGGGACTTTAAAGACCCTGCCTAATTATATTCAAACTTCAAGTTTAATAAGGGGTAAAATTGTTTAGAACTTCGGGTCCAAAATATAAATAACCATTATGGAACATTTAATATCCTTAACCGTATTAGATAAATAATCAAAACGTCATGTTTGGTTACAAAATTATTGGAGCTTCGGGTCTAAATTATATATAATTGTTATGGGATTTTTAATATCCCTTGCCCTATTATCGAAATAATCAAAACTTTAGGTTTGATTTTAGGGAATATTTCATTGTCATGTCCAAATATTTGAACAATAATTGAGAACTTTTAATCCCAATATAAAAAAATTTGGGAATTTCTGTTACTAAATGAAAATTTTACATGGGAACTACAAGTTCCAAATTAAAATAGCTATATGGGAACTTAGAGTCCCAACACAAAATGATAATTAAGAACCTCGAGTCCTAATAATAAAATATGGAACTTCTGGTTTCAACTTTTAATTTTATCGCAACTTATAACAAACATATGAGGCAAATAGTAATTCTAAAAAAATTATCATTCGAATTATAAGAATGTATAGTTTGAGGATAAAAATAAAAGTGTGATCAAAATGAAGATATCAAAATTATAAATGCAAAATTATAAATATCCAATTTAAGGATCTTCATGCCTCAAATAATACAATATACAGGTTTAGTTGCATTAGCTAAACACAGCACGTGGCAAATAACTAATTCACATGAAAACTAATTTTCAGGTTTCATCATTGGAATTGGAAAAAAATGCAATAGATAAAATCTACAAGTGAAAAATAAATTAAGAATTACTTATACAAACCTTAATAGAAATATAAAATATCTACCATCTATCTTTCTAATACTTAATATATACATATTAGGTGAATTGGAAAATACGCTTCAGGTTCTAATCCATCACAACTAAAGAGAATTTGAATAAAAACATATTTTTAAAGCATCATAGGAGTCAATGGTTCAAAAAACCAATATGAGTAAATTCAGTATTAAACTCATGAATGTATGGAATTGAATACAGAAGGAATAACACGTCCTGGATCCACAATTATATGTTATTTTGGAAGGGTAAAATTACTTGCTTTAATCGTTAAACTCAGAGCACATTTTCCTAATCAGCACCCTAATCAGCACATCAAATCCATTCTCTTAGATACTGCGAGTGAATTCACTTCTCAAGTTTTTGATTATTATTGTTTATCTATAGGCATTGATATTGAGCACACAGTTCCCCATGTCCATACCCAAAATGGTTTAGCTGAGTCATTAATTAAACGTTTACAATTGATAGCCAGACCTTTGCTTATGCAATCCAAAATCCCGGTCATGCCATCCTACATGCAGCCAAGTTAAATCAACTTCGACCAACTGCTTACCATTATTTTTTCCCTTCACAACTCATGACTGGATGTCTGCCGAACATATCACACCTGCATAAATTTGGTTGTTCCGTGTATGTGCCTATCTCTCCACCACAACGTACTAAAATTGGGCCCCAACATCGTTTGGGCATATATGTGGGTAATTATTAACCATCCATAATTCATTATACTGAACCATTAACAGGTGATGTGTTTACCACTAGATTTGCGGATTGCTATTTTGATGACACCATCTTCCCACCATTAGGGGGAAGGAAGAACGTCGAGAATTAACGTGGAATACTTCCACCTTATCTCATTTAGACCCCCGTATCTCACAATGTGAGCATGAAGTACGAAGGATAATATATCTTCAGGGAATTGCAAATCAATTACCTGATGCATTCAATGATGCTGCAAAAGTGACCAAATCTCATTTACCAACGGCTAGTGCACCAACTAGAATTGTTGTTCTAGTGGGACAACATCTGGTTTCAGTAACAAATGAATTTGTTGCATGCCAGAAGTGTGGCAGACCTAGAGGTTCCAAATATTTGACTCCCTAGAAGTGGAGATCAAATGAAAAATAATACCCTCGTAACGCTCCAAAAAACGTTATGAATAAAATATCCACTTGATCTAAAACCACTAAAGAAGTTAGTGTCCCTAGTCCCTGAAGTTACTACAAAATCCCTTGAAGAGGCAAAGGTAACTGAGAATAATATGAGAATAATGAAATAACTCGATATAAGGCACGACTTGTGGCGCAAGGTTTCCTGTAGAAACTCGGGATTGATTATGATGAAACATACTCCCTCGTTATGGATGGTATAACTTTCAGATATCTGATATAAAATAGGGGGAACACAGAGAGAATTTATAGGGAGGGAGTATTTCATTTCATTGATATGTCAGTACTAAAGGGGTATGACCCATATTTATAGTATATAATAAGATAATCTAATAGACCCAATAGTTGCGAAATACTAGCGGACTGGAATACAAGTGCACATACACTTAAATAAACATTTTATAACAATAATATATTAGTCTTCTCGTAATTGAACCACTTATGACATGAAGCCACACATGCTAGACCCCCTTCCTTCTTTTAAACATCTCAAGATTTCAATAAAATAAAAAATAAGAGAGTACAAAGCTGATGAAAACTCAACAGCCCCAAAGCCACCCCGGTTACAACCCACAAGCCCTAGATCTCCAAATCAAAAATACAAACCAAAATTCCAAAACATGTAAGTGTTTGACAATAGAGAGCCAAAACCAAACCAAAGCACTTTAAAATCAATAATTTCTAATCGGGTGAAAATCTAGTCCAATCAGCTAAATGAGGAGTAGATATCGTTCAATCTAGTGGAAGGTCATATGTGGATGATTTCTTCACAAGACATTCAACCACTCTATTTGCCTTCCTGCTCACATACTCAAACCTAATTGATCCAATAACTTTGGTAAGATCTTTAGAGAGTTTAGCAGCTAAGACCATAACTTTGGTTGTCAATTAAATTCTAGAATCAGATTCAATGATTACATTATCAATATGGTTATCAAAAATGAATTTAGCTGTTAAGACCATAAATTTGGCCTCCATGCAAAGAGCTGACTTAAAACTAGATTCAGTTAGAATAACCATCCATAAACTTTCCAAATTGATCTCTACACATAAAACCATATGAACCCGCTTTTATAGTTTATAGGAATGATCCATCGTAATTGCATTTTAACCAGTATGGGTAGTGGGTTTTAAAAAACTTTCCCCAACAATGGGAAAGGGAGGAGTTTTCCTATGATAAGGGAAAACACCCTTACAACTTTTACGATAGCTGATAGCTAAGTTATAGGACTTAAATAGTACCGTTAATATGTAAATATCTGATCTTCTGAATATAACCTCAATTATAGTCTTCCAAATCATCTAACATGTGCAAGCAAAAATGGTCTTAACCTCTACCAATGAATGACTCAACTCATGGAGCTTTTCCAGCATATCATGCACCCAAACTTCAACTTTATTATATGGTTTAAGCATAATGGAGCTGGGAAATGGAGATTTTTCACTCTTTGACCATTTATAATAGATGAGAAGATGCTTAACAGATTCCACTTGCACATAACAAATAGGTCAAAAAGGGTCATTCCTAAGCTTCTTTTTTCACAAAGAATAATTCAAAGCCAGTCCATTAGTACGGCTCTCTAATACCCCGCATTTTCGATTGAATTGAAATTGAACTAATTGAATAAAATTCCTATTTTAAAAAATAGTACCTTAGGATAAATATTAATAAGCGAATAATTAATGAATGCAAAAATTATATCCGTATATATATCCAAAATGTTTGGAAATGAAAATTTAAATTGAATACATTGCGATACGAATGTGCGACTTAAATACTGGAAGCGAATTAACGCGTAAAAGGACCAAGAGGGTTAAATTTGGGTCAATGAAATTTTTGTAATTAAACTAACCCTTGGTACAAATAAAAAAGTTAGAGAATAATTCTTCATTTCTCATTACACACAAAAGAATCTAGGGTTTTGGTAGAGAGAGAGAGAGTTCTCAATGAGAATAAGGAGAAGAAGGTTGCATCTTGGAAATATTGGAAGTGGGTCATCTTCTTCATCAACACTTCCCTACACAAAACAAAGGCAATTTAATTGATGATGTTGTGAATAGAACCACCAGATAAGGTGTTGAGAAGCTAAATCTAGAAATAACAATGGAAGCACGACGAGTAAATATCTAGTAGAGGGAGGTGAGGAGAAAAGGAAGAACACTAGTATATAAGTGGTTCATCCAATCTGGCCTACGTCCACTGTGAATGTGTGAGTAATTTCACTAGATGAAGGCACTAATGGTCATAGATACAATCTATCAAGCTTTTTCCCTCTACTGTGTAAACCAACAGAGTTTCAGCTAGGGTTGCAATTCTAATGCTTTACAAGGTAGAGGAAGACCCCAATATATATTGCTTGGGGGGGGGGGGGTGTAATGTACCCCCCAAGTATGAAATGAGCATGTTTATGAAGATCGAACCAGTATAATGATGACACGTGGCTGATCTCATGTAGATAATGATGACCACAATATTCCCCCACGTGAGGGGAATGATTCGGTTATAACTGATTTGCTCACGTGTTCCAAACCTTGCATGTACTTTCATATGCTCGGACATGTGTCCTTGACTGATGTAACCTCAGCCTGGATGAGTATGAGGTTGGTGAAGTCCGCTAGTGTTGCTTTGTCTTATCGATAGCCATGATGGCCTCGACCTGGAAGATTGGCCGAGGTTGGTAATAGGGTAAGATGTAACGTCGGCTCAAGAGGGGTAAGATGTAACGTCGGCTCAAGAGGGGTAAGATGTTGATAATAAACTGACCCCATAAGGTGATACTGACATCGACTGCTTCTTAGCTGAGGTTGGTCAATTGAAGAGCCGACCTTGCAGAAGACGACCTTCCCGGTGGCTGTTATAAGCTTCTTATCAACTCGGCTGTGTGACATGTCGAGGTTAGTGATAGTGAATAAGAGGGTGCACTTTGGGCATATCAATCACCACCTAGACCTTAGTCTCCTATGTGAGTAGGTAAATAAGGGGTATGCTAGGCGGAGGCTGAGTTTCTTTTAGTGCCTTGGGGTGTGAAGTGATTCCTTGACACATGTCACTCACTGAAGTGACTAGCGTATTTCCCAAGTTGTTGATATTTATGGCCGCGTCTTTTAGGTTTCCAAGGGTAATGATGGGGGCATCGGAGATTGTGCCTCATCATTGACAAGGTTTAAAACCTTCTTCTCTTTCCTCTCTCTCTTTTTCTCTTTTTCGTTTCAATTTTCTCTCGCCTAAGCTTTTCTGCAACTGCCATCGCGATTTCCTTTAATACCTCCATTGCTTGCTGTGATTCTAAGTTTTGTACTTCTAACCTCTTCCTTCTTCAATTGTAATCAATCAGGTATTGCTCCTCAACCTTTTATTTTCCATTTCTGGTCATTATTTTTACAGTTTTAAGTTTTCGACGAGGGTTTCCACTATTGTTAGGTGGTTGTAGAGCTAAGCTTGTAGTGGTTAGGCAGTTTTGGGACTGTTTTAGGCTGCTTCGTGGTTGTTTCAGCCACAAAAAACCCTTTTTTAGGTTTACCAATGACCTCAGTCATCTTCTCCGATAATAAGCTTAGGGTGTTCTTAGTGTTCTTCATTTGAGACCTTTCAACTCCCACCCTTTGATCTTTAATTTGGGTTCTCTAAGTTGTGTACCTGTTTGTAGTTTGAGTCATTCCCTTAAGTGTAGTGTCACCTTCCTTATGCTCATACCCTTATACCAACTTATAGAAGAGTTCCCCTCTCTTCATGAGGAGACTTTTGAGAAGATTAGGCAGATAGAACTAGCCCAAGAGGAAGCTCGTAGGGCTGAGGCCTTTCTCCTCAGACCTATTTTTCCTCCTCCACTTAAGGTCATATACCCTGAGCCTACAAAGCCTACTGAGCGTGCAGAGGTTCCTGAGGATCCTATCCTAATGTTTGAGTCCTCTTCCTCAGACCCTATGTCAACGTCTGAAGTAGGTGAGTCTGTAGACTCTTTTCAAGAGGCTATGGATTATTCTCCTAGGCAAGGTGAGGTTCCTGGGGAAGACGAGGTTTCAAGCCATTCTTCGTCTCACCAATATGCTAGCACTCATATAGGTCTTTCGATATTGAAATATTAGGGCCAAGTGTGGAAATTCCCCCTTCTATTGATGCTATTCCCTTATCGGCTGCCACCGGGGTTGAATTTAATCAGAGGTTTCCTGGTGGTGCTCCTACACCTGCCCAGGCCGACGTTACTGGGGATTGTGACAATAATGAGGATAGCAAACTCGATACCTCTGAGGTGGTCGAGTATGAGGGTACCGTCAACGAGTACGACCTTCTTACTTTCAGGCACCTCTATTCCATAAATTCGTCAATCATCCTTAGCAAACCTTTAAAGGATGAAAGGGCCGTCGATGGACGAGATGGAGAAATTTACGTTTATGAGCATATGTTTAAATTGGGATTTTGTCTTCCTATTCATCCAACCATCACTGCTATACTTTCCCACATAAATCTTGCCCCTTCCCAACTGTCCTCAAATTCCTGGAGGGTTATAATTGGGGCCATTGTCCTTTGGTGGGCTGTTCACCATTCTGACCTTTCAGTTAGAGTTTTTACAAGTTGTTATGTTCCCTCATCTACTAAGAACCATCCCTGATACTATCACTTCTTAGCTAGGAAATTAAAGAAGAAAATGCTCTTAGTTACCCAAACTTCAAATCATAATTGGAAACCTCGGTACTTCTTTATTTTTGGGGCATGGTAATTTGGTTCAGATGAGGCTTCTGGAACGTCGGTTCTAAGGAGCCCTCTAAGATGGGGGAAGGTCTCTATTGCTGTTAGAGCTGACCCTGGACTTAGCCAGGATAATCATAAGATATTTTTAAGGTATGAGGTCACTAAACTATGGTGTTTTACCTTCAATTTTTACCAAATAATGATGTTTAAAGGTTTGAGGCCACCGAATTATGGTGTTTCACCTCCAATTTTCATCAACTTAATGATGTTTTAAGGTCTGAGGTCACCAAAATATGATGTTTAACCTCCAATTTTCACCAACTTAATGATGTTTTAAGGTCTGATGCCACCAAAATATGATGTTTAACCTCCAATTTTCATCAACTTGATGGTTTTACGGTTTGAGGCCATCAAATTATGATGTTTAACCTCATATTTTCACCAACTTAATGATGTTTAGGGTCTGATGTCACCAAATTATGATATTTTACCTCCATTTTCACCAACTTAATGATGTTTTAAAGTCTGAGGTCACCAAATTATGATGTTTCACCTCCAATTTTCACCAACTTAATGATGTTTTAAGGTCCGAGGTCACTAAATTATGATGTTTCACCTTCGATTTTCACCAACTTAATGATGTTTTAAGGTCTGATGTCACCAAAGTATGATGTTTTACCCTCATATTTCACCAAATTAATGATGTTTTAAGGTTTGAGGTCACCAAAACATGATGTTTAACCTCCAATTTCCACCAACTTAATGATGTTTTAAGGTTTGAGGCCACCAAATTATGATGTTTAACCTCATATTTTCACCAGCTTAATGATGTTTAGGGTCCGAGGTCACCAAATTATGATGTTTCACCTCCAATTTTCACTAACTTAATGATGTTTTAAGGGTTGAGGCCACCAAATTATGATGTTTAACCTCATATTTTTACCCACTTAATAATGTTTTAAGGTTTAAGGTCACCAAAATATGATGTTTCACCTCCAATTTTCACCAACTTAATGATGTTTAAGGTCTGAGGTCACCAAACTATGGTGTTTTACCCTTATATTTTCACCAAATAATGATGTTTAAGGTTTGAGGTCACCAAATTATGATGGTTTACCCTCATATTTCACCAAATTAATGATGTTTTAAGGTCTGTCACCAAAATATGATGTTTAACCTCCAATTTTCACCAAGTTAATGATGTTTTAAGGTTTGAGGCCACCAAATTATGATGTTTCACGTCCGATTTTCACCAACTTAATGATGTTTTAAGGTTTGAGGCCACCAAATTATGATGTTTAACATCATATTTTCACAAAATTAATGATGTTTAAGGTCTGAGGTCACCAAATTATGACGTGTCACCTCATAATTGACCAAATTAATGATGTTAAAAACATATAATAAAATTATCCGCACAACATTGCTATCTTTTCATTAACATCATTTGTATAAACTAGTACTTGTATTACAAAAAGATAAGAACAACTGCAACATCATATGTAATATTTCTTTAAGTGATCGACATTCCAAGGGTTGGAGAAGGGTTCTCCTTCAAGATTTTCTAGTTGGTAGGTACCAGGTACAACCTCATCAATTACCCTATAAGAAACATGCCAATTAGGATGGATCTTATTTGTTTTTTTCCACGTCTTCTTCAGGATTAAGTCCCCCACAACTATCGGCCTTAACTTTACCCTTTGATTCTCGTAGTTCTCTACTGATAGGCTGCCTGTCTTATCTCTGTCTCCTCTCTTCTTTCCTCAATCAAATCAGGATCAAGTCTTCTCTCTTCCTCTTTCCTCTGAGGGCCATATGTCTGAACTCTATGAGTGGGAAGTCCTACCTCTGTTGGGATGACATCTTCTGAGCTATGGGCTAACATAAATGAAGTTTTTCCTGTTGGTGTCCTCGCTATCGTCCTGTAGGCCCACAACACAATAAATACCTCCTCTATCCATCTTCCTTTGGCCTCTTCCAACCTCTTTTTTATCCCATCAAGGATTGTTCGATTTTTTACCTCAGTCTGGCCGTTTGCCTGGGGTCGGCCGGGAGAAGAGAAGAACTACTTGATTCTTGCTCTTTCGCATTATTTTTCTAAGGATATGTTCTTGAATTGGGTTCCATTGTCTGAGATGATGGTGTTTGGAAGACCATACCTGCATATGATGTTCTTCCAGATGAACTGGAAGGTCTTCTACTCAGTGATTGTGATCATTGGCTCAACTTCTACCCATTTGGAGAAATAATAAATTTCCACTATTAAGAACCGATAGTTGTTTATAGCTCTTGGAAAGGGTCCTACCAAATTAATGCCACATATTGCAAATGGCCAAGGGAAGCTGATTAAAGTCAGAGGTTGGTGAGGCTGATGGGGGATGGTGGAGAACCTTTGGCACTTATCACACTTCTTCACATACGCGACTGCGTCTTTGGCCAAGGTCGGCCACCAGTACCCCTGAGTAATTATCCTCTTAGCCAACAACCTTCCTCCTATATGACTAGAATAAGAGTCTTCATGAACATCTTACAAGATGTATGGAACTTTTGAAGGGTGAAACATCTGAGAAGAGGGAGGAGGAATCCCTTCTTGTACAAGACATCTCCTACAATAGAGAATTTAGCACCTCTGAGCCTCAGCTTTCTCCTTTCTAATTTCGACTCTTATAACTCTCCTTCTCTGATGTATCTGATAATAGGATCCATCCATGAGGCTCTCATACTCATATTTAGGCAAGGTCTAGAAACCTCTTCCTCTTCGATGGTCGGTTTGAGCAGAATTTCAACTGGTACTGTTCTCCTTATGTCTGTCCTTATTTCTAAGGCTAACCTTACGAGTGCATCATCTCGGCTGTTATCTAGCCGAGGTCTCGTCTTCATCTTAACTTCCTTGAAGATCTCTAGCATCGTTCTCACCCTCTTCAGTTATTTGGCTATCCTTTCATCTTTGGTCTCATACATCTCCAGGATTTGGTTCACGACTAACCTTGAGTCATTGTGGACTAGGATATGGTCGACATTGAGGGCTTTTTCCAAAGAGAGACCAGCTATTAATGCTTTATACTCTGACTCATTGTTGGAATCTTTGAAGTTGAACCTCAGTGCATATTCAATATCGGTACCATCCGGTGCTAACACTATTAGCCCTGCTCCACTTTCGCTTTCACAGAACGACCCATCAACAAAGAGGTTCCAGATGGTTTCACATGAAGAGAAGTAATTATCGGGTAGGGCCCCCTACTTGAAGAGGTATATCTATTCTTCATTCTCAACTGTTCTCTTCTTGGTTTTACCTGTCTCAGCCTCCTCTGATGTTCGACCGACGTTTCTTTCTTTTGTCTCAGGTGCAGCCTCTTGATTAAACTCAACCTCGGCCTCATCTCAGGTAAACTCAGCCACAAAGTCCATGAGTGCTTGTCCCTTGATGGCAACCCTGGGTTGATAAATAATATTGTATTCCCCCAACTCGATTGCCTAGGTCATTAGCCTCCCTGACTTCTCAGGCTTATAGAGGACCTGTTTGAGTGGGGAATCGGTGAAGAACACCATGTCGTGGGCTTGAAAGTATGGCTTTATTTTCCTAGAGGAATGTATCAACGCATATGCTAACTTTTCAATATTAGGGTATTTCTGCTCAGACCCTTGGAGTGCCTTACTATTGAAGTACACTGGTCTTTGCACTCCATCCTCTTCTCTTACTATGACAAAACTGATGGCTGACTCTGAGACAGCTAGGTATACATATAGCTTCTCACCCTGAATTGGCCGGGATAGTAGTAAGGGAGAGCCGAGGTAGGACTTGAGCTCTTTAAAAGCAATGTCACATTCCTCATTCCACTCGAAGGCCTTTCTAAGGACCTTGAAAAAAAAAGACACTTATATGTGGCTCTTGAGACAAACTTGTTAAGCACAATAACTCTTTCGATTAGCATTTGAACATCTTTGATAGTTCTGGGTGTCTTTATTTTCCATCAAAGACTTGATCTTCACAGGGTTAGCCTCTATTCCCCTTTAATTGACGATGAATCCCAAAAAAATTCTTGCTCTTACCCCGAAGACACATTTGGCGGGGTTGAGCTTCATTCTGTATTTGTCCATGGTGTCAAAAGTTCTTTCGAGGCCAGCCACATCAGTGTCGTCCTTCAAACTCTTCGTCAACATGTCATCCACGTATACTTCTATGGACTTACCTATCTGATCTTCGAACATCTTATTTACAAGACATTGGTATGTAGCCCCTGCATTCTTTAGGCCGAGGGCATGACCTTGTAGCAATAGGTCCCCTTATCTGTAATGACGACTGTCTTCTTTGAGTCTGTCGAGTCCATAAAAATGTAATTATACCCGGAATACGTATCCATGAAGCTCATGAGCTCATATCCTTTGGTGGCATCCACTATCTGATCAATACGAGACAGGAGGAAACTATCTTTGGGGTAATATTTGTTTAAATCAGTGAAATCTACACACATCCTCCATTTCCTATTAGCTTTGGGCATAATGACTGCGTTAGACAACCACTCAGGGTATATGACCTCTCTGATGAATTTGGCCTCTTCGAGATTTCGAACCTCGTCTTTGATGACATCATACTTTTCCCTAGAGTATACACTTCTTCTCTGCTTGATGGGCCTGGCATCTTCTACAATATTGAGTTTATGGCACATAATCTCAGGATCAATAACCAGCATGTCTGCATGGCTTCAGACAAAAACACTTTGTCTCTTCCTTAACATCTTTACTAGTACCTCCTTGATCTTAGGTCTTAGGGCTTTGCCGACTTGGATGGTTTTTTTGGCTCGTCCTCATTGAGGATGATGGATTCTACCTTCTTCGTGGCTTCTCCTTTTTTGAGCTTTGTTTTATCCCTAGGATCAAGTGTGTTGATGTTGTATGTGTTTGTTGCCTTCTTGTGAGCCTCTCTCTCTTCTACAGAGTTGAAGTAGCATTTACGTGCCTATGTTTGGTCCCCTTGCACTTCCCCTACTCCATAAGGAGTCAAGAATTTTAGCATTTGGTGGACTGTTGAAGGCACGACCTCAAATTCCTTGAGGGCTACTCGTCCTATGATGAGGTTGTAAGCTGAGAAGAAGTTTTCATCCATCTCAAAGAAATTGATTTTTCTGGTCAACCTCTTAGGCCATTAATCTCCCATTCTAACATCCACTTCATACATATCCAATGGATGAACCTTTTCACCGCTCAAGTCAATCAAGTCAATCAGCTACCTCTAAGCCACCCCCTATTAGTCCCCCACAGATAGTGTTCACCCCGAAAGAAATTATACCGACCCTCTTCACTGGGGCATTATAGTCTTTTGGTGGGAGGTTAGGGTCATCGTCATCATCATTTAAGTCATCAGCTCTTCTGGCAGGGACATCTTCTCGGCATTTATCATTTATCTTCTTTTTAGGGTCTTCCCTTCCCCCCTTAGAAGCTCTACCATCCACATACTTTCTGAGCTTTCCATACTTCAACATCTTCTCAATCTCATCATTCAGGGCGAAACACTTGTCAGTTAGATGGCCGTGATCTTGATGGAACTCGCACCATAGATTCTTATTTCTCTTATGCGGAGGACCCTTCAGCTGCTCCGGCCATCTCAAGGATCTATCATTCTTTATTTCGTTAAGGATATGGTCGCAGCTCACAGTTAAAGGAGTGTAGTGTGCAAACTTATCGTCTGCAGTCCTCTTCTTCCATCCTTTTTTCTTTGAAACTTCCCACTACTACTTCCATTCTCATCCTCATACTTTGCAGTCATTGCTTTTTCTGCGTTCATAACCTTTCTAGTTATTGCTAACATCTCAACCATAGACTTTGGAGGATCTTCAGCAAGCTTCCAAAGTAGTTTTCCCTTCTGAAGTCCTCCAATAAGGGTTGTCATGGCTATGCTCTCTTCATAATCTCCTACCTCTAATTTTTCCTTGTTGAACCTCGCGATGTAGTCTCTGAGGCTTTCATTCCTCCCTTGTTTACATAAAGCAAGTGATTCGTCTTCTTTTGAGGTCTTACCCCGAAATATAAGTTATGAATAAACCGTTCAGCCAAACCTTTAAAATTTTCAACTGAATTTTTAGGAAGTGACGTGAACCAGATATATGCAGCCCCAGTCAAAGTGCTTGAGAAAGCTCGACACCTCATCTCATCAGACATTGAATAAATATTTGTTATACATTGATATATTTTAATATGATGGACTGGGTTAGTACTACCATCGTACTTGGGAGATACCACCGGAGGTTTGAATTTGGCAGGGGTTGGGAAGTTAACAATCCTTGCCACAAATGGTGAGCCCTTTGAGTACCCCCTCTGTAATGGGTCTCGACTTTTTATGAGATCCCCTATCTTCTCTTTCAACCTTTTAATAGAGTCATTCCATGGTTTGGCAACATCGTCTTGGCTGAGGTTGTCCCCATCCACTTCAAATGGGTGGACTGAGGGTTCCCCAACTGTCGCACAATGTCGGCTGTTGACCTCCCCCGACCATAGTCTCGGCTATGTGGGGGTCGTCCATAATGAGGCAGAAGATCACCACCTTCCCTTTGTGAGCCATCTATGCTTCTTGACCTGGATAACCTCTGCCTCATATCGTTAACTAGGTCAAGCCTTTCAAAGGCCGACCCTCTACTTAAGGGATCAAAAGTTGATACTCTCTGTCGTGAATCACCATCTCGTCTTTCACACTAACCTCGACTCTACTGTATAGGATGTAGAATGTTGTTTGAGACCTCATACGACTCCCAACAGTCTGCTCAGGCATTATTTCCCTCAATGTTGTCATACCTATCCTCACGGTAAGGGTTTCCTTACCTCCCCAGGAGTAAATGCCTAGGGTCAGTAACATACCTCCTCCGATGAGGAGTAGGTTGGTCCTTTCGTAGGGCCTGGGGTGGTCCCCTGGCCTCATACCGTGGCTGAGCAGTCGCGGGAGTAATCATCTCCACTGAGACCCCAGGTGGTCTCATTATGTTTTGGCTTAGCAGGGAAAATTGCTCCTGCATCACTTGCTGAGTTGCATCCAAGGACTTCAAGGCTGCTGCCACCTCAGGCATCTCGGGCTGGGGTGGTGCCTGGCTGGAACTGGGTCCTCCAACACCAAATGGTGGAGGAGGTGGTGGTAACTCCGGTGCCATATGCTTAAGCTTTTAATGAAAGGACTATAGAGCTTGGAAACCTTAAGGGACCTCTTTCAATGGTGAAACGGCTCCATGCGAAGGGTGAGGCCTGGTTCACCACCAGAGTCTCCGATGAGGTTAAGCAGTAAAAGAGGAAGAGATGAATCTTCTCGTTCCTACAGACAGCACCAAAATGATGATGTTGTGAATAGCACCACCAGATAAGGTGTTGAGAAGCTCAAGCTAGCAATAATAATGGCATCACAAAGAGTAAATATCTAGTAGAGGGAGGTGAGGAGAAGAGTAAGAACACTAGTATATAAGTGGTTCAGTCAATCTGCCCACGTCCATTGTGAGTGTGTAAGTAATTTCATTAGATGAAGGCACTAATGGCCATAGATATAATCTCTCAAACTTTATCTCTCTACTGTGTAAACCAACAGAGTTTCAACTAGGGTTGCAATTCTTGATGCTTTACAAGGTAGAGGAAGACCCCTATATATATTGCTTGGGAGGGGGTTTAATGTACCCCCTAAGTATGCAATGAGCATGCTTATGAAGATCAAACCAGTATGATGATGACACTTGGCTGATCTCATGTAGATAATGATGACCACAATATTCCCCCACGTGAGGGGAATGATTCGATTATAACTGATTTGCTCACGTGTTCCAAGCCTTGCATGTGCTTGCATATTCTTGGACCTGTGTCCTTGACTGATGTAACCTCGGCCTGGATGAGTACGAGGTTGGTGAAGTCCGATGGTGTTGCTTTGTCTTGTCGATAGCCATGATGTCCTCGACCTAAAAGACTGGCCGAGGTTGGGAACGGGGTAAGATGCTGACAATAACCTGACCCCGTAAGGTGCTACTGATATCGGCTGCTTCTTAGTTGAGGTTGGTCAATTGAAGAGCCGACCTTGCAGAAGACGACCTTCTCGGTAGCTATTATAAGCTTCTTGTCAACTCGGCTGTATGAGAGGCCGAGGTTAGTGACCCTGAGTACGAGGGTGCACTTTGGGCATATCATTAATCTAGATTATTAAATTTTGAGTGTTTGATGAAAAAGTTTATGAACATGAGTTTAATCTCCAAGTCTTGAAATTTATAAGATGGAATTAATATGTAAATGATTTAGGATGCATCCAACTCAAAACAAATTGAACTCATACAAATCCAAATTAAAAAGGGACGAATCTTGTATGCTAGTTTTGGGTCTGTTTTAAGCAGGAACTGGTAGAGTGATCGAGTATTACTATATAAAATCATGCTCTGAACAAATTTGTAATTTTAAGTTTTTTAAAAAACGGATCAGAGAAGCCTCAAATATGCCTCTTACATTTCTAGGAAGAAAGTTGTCGAAAACAGGGGCAAACATTATATGTTAGTTTTGGGTCTGTTTTAAGCAGAAAATGGTAGCGTGCCTATGATTTCCTCTATAAAATCATGTTCTAAACAACTTTGTAGTTTTAAGTTTCTTCAAAAACGGTTCAAAAAAGCCTCAAATCTGCGTGTTATATTTCTGGGCAGAACGTTGTTGAAATAAGGGTGCTAAGTTTTTTCATGTTTTTAGTAAGACAATGGTGGTATTGTGCCTAATCTTATAACTTGATCATATACCTATTATTATCAGGGATATATAACCTTGAAATGATTTTGATGTTGAATCAATAAATTAATATTGTAAATTTTGTTATCTCATAAATAATGACTATTGTATAACTCGAGTCAGCGACTTGATACGATTGTATATATGTGAAATTATTTTACATGTATATTTTCCAGCACATACTATACTAGTCCTCCGGTTTACGTAGGCATATATTGAATGCGATTTATTATGATTGATCCGGTTAGGTTCCGCTCGAGTTCTGTGTCAGAGATAAACTGTCGGAACCAGACACATGGTTGTTATGCGAGTCGGATAGGAAGACCTTGGAACACTATGTGATTTAGGACTTAATATGATTTCCCTTGCCACCTAATAATGCGAAATATTCATATGTAGGCCTAGTGTTACGAATTGTTCCCCTAGGTAACTATAGTGACCCAATATGATTTGTTGTGTGAGATATTATGCTTGTGTCTTAAAGTAATATCCTAAATACACTTGATATTATACTTGAAGGAAATATTCTGATACGTTAAATACTGAAATAAGATTAATAATGATTAATCACGATACGATATAAGACTACATATTAGTCGAGTTCGAGTTGGGTAGTCACGATATAGGAACATTGATTGAGTAATTGAACGACTTAATTACTGGAGACAAGTTGTGTTTAGTATATGTTCATCATACGTGCATCTTATAACTGTATAGATTTTCTTGCAGTTAACGCCCATTTTTATGTTTCCTCTCCCCGATCATATATATATATATATATATATGTATTTTTCAAGTCCTCGCCCCGCTGGATAGTGGACTGTGGAGCTGGACGACCTCGCATCTATTCTTAGGATCCTGTAGTGGTGGACACTAATCCTTATCCTTCTTTGTCACTCTTCCTTAAAGTGTTGTATCAAAGATTTTCCATTGTTAGGGATTTGAGAGTGCTGAGAGGTTTACATTATACACTTTACCTTGTTTAGTTTTGGGACCATATGTTTGGCCATTTTATATATAATATTGATATTATTTGTGGATCATATAGTTGCTATGATGTGTTTTGGTTACATGTATGGGCGTGTACATGCTTACTTTACTCTATTTATTTTGTTTATGTTTCTAGTATCAACATATTGACAACTTGGCCTAAAGTTTAATTGGGTGTTGCTAATCGAATTAGATTTAAAAGGAGGGGTTGTCACAGTTGGTATCTGAGCACCCGAGGTTTAGATCCTTTAGGGATCTGAGGGCGTCTGTTACATTTTTTGCACAACGTTTCTTTGATACCTAGATCTTTACGACTAGCTTTTATATTTTACGACATCAAGGATGATTCGAGCCACTGATCTGACATGACCGACTGTGAGTGCCTGAGTTTATAGGAGGGTTTCCTTGTTTGGATTCGCTTGCGAGATGCTCTACACACGAGGGTTTAGTTTTATCGGGACTTAGGACTTTTGGTAGGATATATATCCATAACTTTAAACTGTTGCATCCGATTAGATATGTTATATATGACAGTAACTTTTCCTTTTAGTTCTTATACTTTGTGCTTACTCTATTCATATGAGGAGACACAATGGTATACTGGAAGGAGCAACAAGTTGGGAAGGGGCCTAAGAGCAGCAACCCTAACTCGCATAAGGGACAGTAGGAGATTTGTCCTAGGTCAACTTGACGGCCATTGTACAGATTGTAGCTGTAGCACTAACAGCAGCATTTTCGGCATAGCGAGCGTCCACGCCAGTGCCAACACTAGCCCGGGTACCACCTATTGTCATCATACCACCTGTTGTAGCTTAACCGGAGCCATAGGTGCCAGTAGTTGTACAACCCACCTGGGCATCTGTTGTGAGTGGGTTTGAGAAGAGGCGTCCGCCTTCGTTCGCTGGTGATGTGGGTCCGTTGGAAGCAATTCAATGGAAGCGAGATATATGCAGATATTTGAGATTGGCTGACTGCACAGTAATGCATAAACAAATTTTAGATACCTTTCGTTTGACTGGGGGGAGGGGCGTTGTGCTTGTGAGAGTCCATTACTTCTGCAGCTTAGCGAGATGTTATGCCTATTGCTAACCTTTGGGCGCATTTCAAAGCAAAGTTCGTGCCTCTCGTGCTACGTGTGGCTTTAAGGAGGAGGTTTGATACCTTCAAGCAGACTAGTTCAGCTTTTTAGTATGAGCGAGAGTTAATCTCATTGGTAGAGTTCGCTCCCGAGGTGCAGACAGGTGAGAATTTAAGGACTCAGAGGTTCATTGAGGGGATATCTTGGACAGTTCAGGGGTTCTTGCTGGTAAAGCTGTCTTTTGACAGTTACGAGGTAGCAGTGAATGCGGTACTGCATCACTGCAATAATTATTCTTAGCATATAATAGGTAAACGAGGGGTGACAAACTTGCAAGGTAAGCCCAAGAGGTTGCAGTTGCAGGCCAACAGGGCCCACAAGGGGGCCAATAGTCAGGAGGCCATCAGGTTAAGCGATTTAGAGGCCGTCACTATGAGCAGAAGGTCCAGGGCCAGTAGGGTCAGGCCATTCAGGCTCAGTCAGTTCAGATCATTCTAAATCAGGGTCAGCCGTAGCAAGGCCTGGTCCAGGGCCACCAGGGTCAGGGTGCAAGAGATCAACATCTGGCCAATCGACCCAACATTGGAGCTCTGGTGTAGAAGACACGAGATGGGGGTCCTATTGTATTCTTCCAGTGTAAAGAGACTGGACACATGAAGACGGATTATCCCCGAGGATAGGCACAGGGCGATAGAGCACAACACCAGCAGGTGCTCCCACCACTACCACCATTTTTGGCATTGCCCATAATACCAGCGGTGCTAGTTCAACCACAGTTGTACCATGGGTGTGCATATGATGTTCAGCCTGTTCAGCCACAGGTATGACCACCTGCGATTCAGGATACATTTTGTGCCTACAGTTCTCATGCTAAAGTATTGTTTTACACTAGTGCATCACACTCATTCGCTAGTTATGGGTTTTCTAGGACTTCGGGGATAATAGACGTTGCAGAGGCGATAGTCACCCATGTGAGTACACCTTTGGGTGGTACGGACCTTCGCTACATTTATAGAAGGGTCACGATTGAGATTAGGAGACTTCACTTCTCTGTTGACCTTATTTTGATTGATGCGTACTTATGATGTGATTATAGGGTTTGATTGGTTGTCTGTGTATCACACCTAGATTGATTGTCGTGGGAGGGAAATCACGTTTGCCATTCCTGGTCAGGAGATGTACCTGATAGCAATGCCTGGTCTAGAGGGTGGAGCCACCACCCACCTATTTTACATCGAGAAGGATTTTACTGATGGGATGTCTGTTTCTTTATATTCGATCCTTATAGTGAGGGAGTTCATGCACATCTTCCCTGAGGTTCCTGGTTTACCTCCAGCTCGTGAGATAGAGTTTTGCATAGAGTTAGCGTCGGACACAAGACTGATTTCCAGGTCCCCCTATCGTATGTCACCCTTATAGATGAGGGGAGCTTAGGGATCAGATTCAGCAGCTGTTGGGCCAAAGTTTTATCTGTAGGAGTACCTTGCCTTGGGGAGCTCAGTGCTCTTTGTAAAGAAAAGAGATGGTTAACTTTGATTATGCATCGATTATCGAGAGTTGAACACGGTGACAGTTTGGAACAGGTATCCATTACCTTACATTGATGTTATGTTCGATCAGTTGAGGGATGCTTCATTCTTTTCGAATATTTATTTGCGTTCCGATTTCACCAGTTGAGGATTCGGGATAAGGATGTCCTGAAGTAAGCATTACTGACTCAGTATGGTTCGTACGGGTTTCGGATCTTACCATTTGGCTTGACCAATGCCCCTGCAGTATTATTATGTTCATTAATGATATCCTGATCTATTCACGATCCGAGGAGGAGCATGTCGAACATTTGTGATTGGCTCTTCAGACCTTGAGGGAGCATCAGCTTTACGCTAAGCTCTCTAAGTGCGGGTTTTGGCTGTGAGAGGTGTAGTTTCTGGTCCATATTATGGAGGCTGGGATTGCCATCGGTCCTAACAAGGCTACGACGGTTGTCGAGTGGGGAACAACCCACTACGTTGATAGGGATTCAGAATTTCTTGGGTCCAACGATTACTATCGGAGGTTTATCCAGGGCTTTTTAAAGATTGCGAGTCCGCTTAACCATTTGACAAAGAATGGTATTGCTTTTATCTGGAGTTTAGAGTGTCAAGAGGCTTTCGACTTTTTTAAGGAAATGCTTACGTCAGCAACCAGTTCTTGTATTTCTGAAAGCTGGGGTTGAGTATTGTGTGTACACTGATGCATCATTACAGGGGTTAAGAGCAGTTATGATGCAGGAGGAGAGACTAATTTCCTATATTTTAAGGAAATTAAGGCCTTATGAGGACCGTTGCTCGACTAATGACTTAGAGTTGGCGACGGTTATTTTTTGCATTGTATTCGTGGAGACACTGCTTACTTAGGGAGAACTTTACATTATTCATCGACTATAAGAGTCTTCAGTACAATTCTTGTAGAAGAACTTGAATATATGGCAGAGTAAATGGGTGGAATATGTGAAAGACTACCAGTTTGTGATACAGTACCACCGGGATAAAGCAAACGTGATTGCCATTGCTTTGAGTCGGAGACCCACAATGTCATTGTCCGCCTTAGAGGTGGAGGAGATTGTTGCATTGTCAGTCAATTAGAAGCTCGTGGGAGGATCTGGGTAGCCTTGATGTTGACAGAGTGTTTATGGGGACTATGTCTATATCAGTTTCTATAGTTGAATGGGTTGGGAAGACCCAGTCTTTTGATGACTTTTGTCAGGAGAAGGTGAAGGCATTGATGTCTGGTGGTATTTCGAGTTTCTCGATTGGTTCTCAGGGGGACTTCATTACTAGGGATAGATTATTGTGTCGAGTGATGCCGAGTTATAGAAGGCCTTATTGTCTGAGGCGCATGGATCTATAGTCATTGTTCACCCCAAAGTTGATAAGATGTATCAGGACATGCATCGTATGTATTGGTGGGTTGGTTTGAAGCGTGATGTAGTCGAGTTTGTCTCTAAGTGTGCCACTTTCCAGCTTATAAAGGTTGAGCATCAGATACCTGGATGGGAGTTACAACCCTTGTCCATTCCCGAGTGGAAATGGGAAGCATCTCCATGAATTTTATTATTGAGTTGTCGAGATCGCAGCGCGATCATGATTCGATTTGGGTCATCGTCGATAGACTGACAAAGGTGGCTCATTTCCTTCCAATGAGGAAAAATTATACGGTAGAATAGTATGCCATGATGTTTATTGCCGAGATTATGAAGTTGCATGGGGTACCATGTGACATCGCATCTGACCATGGGAGTGTCTTTATCTCTCACTTTTGGGGTGGTCTTTATGAGGAGATGGGAGTTCAGTTGGGTTTGATTACTGCATTCCACCCTTAGTCGGATGGTTAGACAGAGCGGGTGAACTAGATTTTGGAAGATATGTTGCGAGTCTGTGTGTTGGATTTCAAAGGTGGTTGGGATACGCACTTGCCATTGGTGGAATTTGCATACAATAATAGTTATCAGCAGACTATTGGCATGGCACCATAAGAGGCTTTATACGGCAGGACTTGTCGATCGCCTACGTGTTGTTTGGAGTTCGGAGAGCACCGAATGCTAGGTTCGGATATTTATAGGGAAACCTCGGAGAAGGTTGGCTTGATTCATACATAGATGAAGACTACGCAGGATCATTAGAAAATTTATGTTGACACAAGGCACGGGAAGTTAGAGTTTATCATTGGGGATCAGGTGCTATTGAGGGTCTCACCCATGAGAGACTTTGTTCTCTTTGGTGCCAAAGGTAAGCTTTCGCAGCAATACGTGGGTCTATTTACAGTTTTGGACAGGGTGGGGCCGGTTGCCTACCGTTTAGCCCTACTTGACCATCTCGAGTGGGTACATGATGTTTTTCATGTATACACATTGAGGAAGTTCTTGCGTCCCGAGGACTCACACCTACACATAAATTTAAATGGGTTTGATTTAAACCCTAACGGGAGCTACGAGGAAAGGCTGGTTAGTATCCTAGATTGTCATGAGCAGCAGTTGAGGTAAAAATTTATTCCTCTTGTTGGTGTTCTGTGGAGTCATCATAATGAGTCTGAGGCCACTTGGGAGAGAAAGGATAACTTACGAATTAGTCACCCATATCTCTTCACAGAAGGTACGTGCAAAACTACCTTACTTGAATTGAATTGAATTGATTTTTTTATTTTGAATTTCGAGGATGAAATCCCGTTCGTAAAGGGGGAGAATGTAATACCCCGAATTTTTTATTAAATTGAAATTGAACTAATTAAATACATTCTCGATTTAAAAAAAAATAGTACCTTGCGATAAATATTAATAAACGGATAATTAATGAAAGCGAAAATTATATCTGTATATATCTCCGAAATGTTCAGAAATGAAAATTTAAAATGAATACATTGTGATACGAATATGCGACTTAAATATTGGAAGCGAATTAACGCGTAAAAGGATCGAGAGGGTTAAATTTGGGTCAATGACATTTTTGTAATTAAACTAACCCTAGGTATAAATAGAAAAATTAGAGAAGAAATCTTCATTTCTCATTACACACAAAAGAGGCTAGGGTTTGGTAGAGAGAGAAATATCTCTCAATGAGAAGAAGGAGAAGAAAGTTGCATCTTGGAAATCTTGGAAGTAGGTCATCTTCTTCATCTACACAAAACAAAGGCAAGTTAATCTAGATTTTTAAATATTGAATGTTTGATGACAAAGTGTATGAACATGAGTTGAATCACTAAATCTTGAAATTGATGAGATGGAATTAATATGTAAATGATTTAGGATGCATCCAACTAGAATCAAATTGAACTCATACAAATTCAAAATTAAAAGGGGCGAACATTGTATGTTAGTTTTGGGTCTGTTTTAAGGAGGAAATGGTAGAGTGATCGAGATTTCCTCTATAAAATCGTGTTCTTAACAACTTTCTAGTTTTAAATTTTTTTACAAACGGATCAGAAAAGCCTTGAATCTGCGTTTTAAATTTCTGGACGGAAAGTTGTCGAAAATAGGGGCGAACATTATATGTTAGTTTTGGGTCTGTTTTAAGCAAGGAATTGGTAGCATGCTCATAAGTTCCTATATAAAATCATATTCTGAACAACTTTGTAGTTTTAAGTTTATTCAAAACCGGATCAGAAAAGTCTCAAATCTACGTTTTATTTTTTTGGGCAAAATGTTTTTGAAATAAGAGTGCTAAGGTTTTTCATGTTTTTAGTAAGGCAGTGGTGGTGTTATGCCTAATATTCTAACTTGATCATATACCTATGATTATCAGGGATATGTAACCTTGAAATGATTTTGATGTTGAATCAGTAAATTAATGATGTAAATTTTGTTATCTCATAAATAATGACTATTGTATAACTCGAGTAAGCGACTTGATACGATTGTATATATAAATATGCGTGAAATTGTTTTACATGTATATTATCAAGAACACACTAGACTAGTCCTCCAGTTTGGCATAGGCACATGTTGAATGCAATTTATTGTGATTGATTTGGTTAGGTTTCACTCGAGTGCCGTGTCAGAGTAAATCACCGAAACCGGATACATGGTTGTAATGTGGATGAGATAAAAAGACCTTGGAACACCATGTGATTTAGGACTTGATATGATTGCCCTTGCCACGTAATATTGGAGAATATTCGTGTATAGGACTAGTGTTACGACTTGTTCCTCCGGGTAATGATAGTGGCCCGATATGATTTGTTGTGTGAGATATTATGCTTGCGTCTTAAAGTAATATCTCGAATTGATACACTTGATATTATACTTGAAGGAAATATTTTTATAAGTTAAATACTGAAATGAGATTAATAATGATTAACCATGATACGATATAATACTACACGTTACTCGAGTTTGGATTGGGTAGTCACGATATAGGAGCTTTGGTTGGGTAATTGAACGACTTAATTATTGGAGATAATTTGTGTTGAGTATGCATTGATTATATGTACATATTATAATTGTATAGATTTTCTTGTTGTTAACGCCCGTTTCTATGTCTCCTCTCCCCTCTCCTATAAATATGTATTATTCCGGTCCTCGTCCCGCTGGACAATAGACTGTGGAGCTGGATGACTTCGCATCTATTCTTAAGATCCTGTAGTGGTGGATGTTGGTCCTTATCCTGTTTTGTCACTCTTCCTTAGAGTGTGGTATCAAAGATTTCTCATTGTTAGGGATTTGAGAGTGTTGAGAGGTTTACATTATACACTTTACCTAGTTTATTTCTGGGCCCGTATGTTTAGGCATTTTATATTCAGTATTAATATTACTTGTGGATTCCATACTTGCTATGATGTGTTTTGGTTACACGTATGGGGGTGTACATGCTTACTTTACACTATTTATTTTGTTTATGTTTCTAGTATCAACATATTGACAATTTGGCCTAAAGTTTGGTTCTGCGTAGCTAAGTGAATTAAATTTAAAAGGAGGGGTTGTCACAAGCTTCTCCAAAGAAAGTGCAACACTTTAGGAGAGGCTTTTACAACCCATAACTTACTCCCTAATTGAGAGAAGGGTATAAAGAAAGACTGTGCAGAAATATAAGGATTATACTTGGGTGTAGTGGTAACATGGTAAGTAGAGTAGACATGATATCTTCCATCTAAGACGTGGGGCCAGGTTATAGAGTATTTTTCGAAGGTTGAGATTAATGGGATAACACCAATAGCTGAGGCTATATTATGAGTAAAAAGGGAAGTAATGTGGTCAATGTTCTACGAAAACAGTTTGTGAGAGAAAAAGGTCTGCCACCTTAATATAATGGGATGGAATTAAAGGTGAGGGCGATAGAGATGTGTTAATCCATTTAGAACCCCAAATATCAATATCTAAACCATTACAAACTTTCCAAATCACCTTCTCTTTGATGATTTTTCTACCATGCATCAATCTATTGCAAATCCAAGTCCCTTTCTTATAACAAGTCCCCTCGCAGAAATAACAATTAGGAAAACACATTCCTTTCAGCATTTTCACCCAAAGATAATTAGGATTAGTAAGCAGCCTCCAAGCTTGCTTTGCCAAGAGAGACTTATTTTGTCTCTTAAAATCTTTAAACCCCAAACCCCCATTTGTTTGGGATTAAAAATGTGATCCCAAGACTTCCAATGAATACCCTTATTAGTTTTTTCCTTTTTCTGCCAAAATTTATCAATTCTAGCAGATAATTCCACATAAAAAGCCTTCTAAAAACTGAAAAATGGACATGGCATATGATGGAGCACTTTCAAAAACAACTTTGATTAAAATTTATTTGCCCCCTTGACTTAAAAATTTTCCTTCCCATACCTCCACTTTCCCAAGAATCTTATCTTTAATCCAAGAGAGAGTTTCTTTCTTAGATTTTCTCCATTTAGAAGGTAAGCCTATGTATATTCCAGTTTTATCAATAAGGGAAATAAGAAGAACATCAAACATGACAAGATTGATATGGGGGAGTGTTTTTGCTACAGATTAACACAAATTTATTAAGGTTAATTTACTCCCCAGAAACATGACAGTACATATTCAAACAATCCACCAGTGATCTACACTCATCCACATTCCATCTGAAGGAAAAAAATAAAATCATCAGCAAATAACATGTGGGTGATAAGGGATCAGATCTAGAAAGTTTCATGGCATAAATCATGCTATCATCCATGGATTTATTAATGAAGAGAGATATATTATTGGCAATAATGATGAAAATATATAGAGAAAGGGGTATCCTTGCCTGAGTTCATTAAAAGAATCGAACCCATAACCCAGACTGTTCACCCCATTGATGACTACTTTGAATAAAACTGAGGATACACACTCCATAAAAATATTAACCAATATATGATTGATACCAAAGGATAAGAGATTTGTTTGAGAAAATACCATTCAATTCTATCATTGTATTTATTCATATCAAGCTTAAGTGCATAATTATAAGACTTACCACTCCCTTTTCCTTATAAGATATGCAAATGTTTTCTGGGCTACAATGATATTATATTGAATGAGTTTCCTAATGATAAAGGCACTTTGGTTATGAGAAATGATAGTGTCAATGATGGGTTTAAGTCTAAAAGCCAGAATATTTGAAATAAACTTGAAGGAAAAGTTTATCAAACTAAAAGGTCTGAATAAGCTCATCGCCTTAGAGATTAGGAATTTAGGAATTAGAAATGATATTGGACTCCTTTAACTTTCTAAGTAAGTGGCATGTATTGAATTTTTTTACAGCCTTAAGTAAGTCCCATTTAATATCATCCCAAAAAGTTTGATAAAAATACTCTGGCATCCCATCAGGCCCAGGGGCCTTGGAAGGGCTAAGATCAAACACATCCAGTTTTAATTCCTTAATGGTAATTCATTCATTAAACTAGCATTCATAGCTTCATTAACAACATAAGGGGTAAAATAAGTGTATCTCTAGTACCAACATTTATGAAAAAAGACTTAAAGTAACCAGTGATATGACTTTCTAGCTCCTCATTACCCTCCACCCAGTGATCTTCCATGTCTTTGAATCTAGCAATGAAATTCCTCAGTTTTCTCTGGATAGTTGTAGCATGAAAGAATATGGTGTTCTTATCACCTTACTTAAGCCATTCAACTTTAGACCCGATATCCCATAATTTCTTTTACCTTGTCCACAATGCTCTAATATTATTTGTGATAGACCTCACCAAATCGTCAGAATAGTCTGCACTAACATAAGATTATAGATCACTCAACTTCCCCTGCAACTTCCTAATATCAATATTAGAATTTTCAAACTTTATCTTACTCCATATGGAAATAGCAACCTTAGTATTTAAGGTTTTTTAAGTGAGTCTACGAATATTAGAACCAGTAGAAAGATCGACCCATTCTTTCTTCACCACCCCATGAGACTCTCTATCTTCCAGCCAAAACACCTTAAACATGAAGATACCTCTTCTTCTTCTCAAGACAGTTTCATTCTCAACCACAAGTCTTCCCCAAGTAGAAAACTGGTACCACCCAAGTAGCTTCATCATACTTGAATAGATTTTTCACAAAAAGTATTCTTTGACACTTCGCTTTTGTTTCAAATAGACAAACATCAGGTTTCTTCAATAGACAAAGGTTTTAAAGAGAATGAATTGTCAATGACTTCCCCAGCTCTTGACAATTCCAATCAAGCATGATCATTAACTTGGAGGGTAGGCACGCCTCTGAATGTTGTTCTTTGGAGACGAGAACACATTAATAGTTATATTAATCAAATTCTCTTCATTATACTCCATTATCTCTATCTAAGTGACTGTTTGCTTTTTAGCTCTCCTGGTAACAGTTCTTTTGTTTTCATTCATTGCAGTGGTATTTTCATTCAAAACTTGATCCATTTCCTCCCCATTATTTAATTATGGGATCTTAAACTCAGAAGCCCGGTTACTCTTATGGATAATCTATCATGCTGCTTGCTATTGCTAGGAAAAAAAAAAGGAAGAGTGCAGTTTCCTTATCTAGATGATGAGTTTATTAAAATCTGAAACCAGTGAATAACATTTTTCCTCCTCTCCCACAGACTGGTAGTTAAATTGCATTATGTACTTTGGTTGAAGTTCTTTATCCATTTTTTTTTTTCGTTTTCCCAAAGTGGGAGTGGGATTAAATGAGCTCGTACCTGTTGTTGTGGGTTTGTTTGGATGGTCAGACAATGTAACAGGTTAGTTCTTTGGTCCTGGTTCAAAAAGCTCAACACTAAAAGTGGAATTAGAGTTGGATGAAAGAGTGGGAGTTAGGAAAATTTTGGATGCTTTGTGTGTTCAGAGGTCATGAACAGATTCGTCGATCTCCTCATTAGGGAAAGATGCTAAGTAAAGGATGGAATTGATAGGTGCAGGTTGTATTAGCTTTGAAGTTCATGTATTTCAGGGATACTATCTTTCTGAGAGGAAAGGTCAATTGCACCACTTAGCCAAATGAGGGACTTTGTTATAGGACTATTATTCAGGTTTTTTATTGTTTTTGGCTTGGGGATGTGTTCATGGGATTTGGGGTAAGGATGGATGGGGTTAGTTTATTGTGGAAAATGGGCTTTTAAGTCAGGGGCCCACTATAACTTTTGGAAAAAGGATTTTAATTGCATTAGGTGAGAGAGAGATAATGGTTTTACTATCTGAACATTAAGGAAATGAGAGGTGAGGCAATGTGGGAGGCAACTGTTTCTTCAAGATTAAATCGAGAGGAAATGTTAGTTAGATTTTTTTTTTTTTTGCTTTACACCAAGGTATCCACTAGCGAGTTAGTGACTAACTCCTTCGCTGATTTGTAGGCACCTCGATGGGTGGGAAAGCTGGCCCAGGGATTTAAGGCTGCTCCATGCCCAAGTCGGGGATTGAACCCCCGACCCTTATTTAAGGGAGGAAGAGCCCCTTCCGCTCTACCACACCCCCTGGGTTTAAATGTTAATTAGATGGGTTTTTGTATGATGGATGGTTGTATCACTACACCTAGGTGTAGGGGTATTAATGATAGCATGGTTGGGTTTGTGGTTGGTTAAGGAGGGTATACCACGAGTAATAGAGACACGTCATTCATTTTCCAGCACCTAAGCTTGTTCAGAAATACTAAATGGTGGTTGTACAAGGTTTTTTATGGGGTTGGTTAAATTTTGATTTGGTCTATCTACCTTTTCACTCAAAGTACAAGTAGATATTAAGCTGAGGTGACCTAGTATGGTATTTGGTGAGCATAGAAACTCTTTATTGATAGCAGCAGACTGAATGGTAGACGCACTTTTCATATAGGTTGGTGGTGAGAATTAATGCTAAGAGTTTGTGTCTCAGATCACTAATGGATTGTGAAGCATGGACTCTTGAGAATGAAATTTTTAAAAGCTTCTTTGAATAAAGACGTTGTTGTCATTTAATTTCCATATGCTATCTACTTCTCCCTTAGTTGCAGAATAGGGTGAAAAACGATTCTTTCACAATTAAAGTAAAATCTCTTAACTTTCTCATAAGTGAAATAAATTCACTTTTCCCCATCTTCTTTTTGAAGGCTGAAACCCCTAGAGAGAGGTTCAAAAATCAGCATGCTTACTTTGATTCTGAACATGCTAGAAGGATATGCAGAGGGGACTGAACATAAGCCAATTTTTATTTTTTTTCAAACTAAATATTAAACTTAAACAAAATTACCCCAAATTACACTTTAAACCAATTTTAAGCCCATTTTTTGTGTCAAAACAGATTAACCAATTTTATCTTTTATCCTAAAGAATGCATCTAGGTGATAGCAGGATAAAACAGATCAATCCACATAACATGTCGATTTACGAGGAAAACACATTACGGGAAAAACTTCGGATGATCCATCCACGCAAATTCACTATGTATTGAATTACAAGGACATAACAATAGACTTACAACACAGACTCGACACCCTCACAACCCTTGATGGCCTTTGTTCCTTAATCTTCGTACAGTGACACACAGGTGTCCACCCGCACAACTTCCATAATGTGGGAGTCCACACATGCCTCGATGTCCACTGATAAGGCTCAACAACCATCTACGAATCTGTGACACCCCGACTAATTAAATACCGGGTAGCTACTCCTTTATTAAATCAATACAAAATGCCAAGTTGGTTCAGTTAATAGCATCACTGTCGAAAACATTTTAATAGTTACTAACCACCTAGTATTTAAAAAGTAAGTTGCCAAATTTTAATTAAGTCTGATTAACATGCAATAAAAGAATAATAGAATAACAACATAATCCATTCACCATAACGAAGTAATGAAATACCCAACAAATAAATTTAAGAGTCCGGAGGAAAACTCCTCACAACAATCCAACAACTGAAAATAATAAGACAAGTCTGAATCCTGAATTAATTACATGCCCAAAGTCAGAATAACTGAAATAAATGAAAGGTCTCTAAAGAAATGGGCGACATGCCCTACAACTGATAAATGCTGAATATAGAGTCAATATAGATGAAGCGTCTACAAGCAAAGTCCTGTAACTTCCACAAACAGCTATAGCTCGTCTCCTGAATGAGGATCCTAAGCATGGTGTCCTTGTGGCTGGGCACCTAAAATGGTTTTTACAAAAATAGATTTGAAAGAAAATGGGTCCGAGCCCGAAAGTGGAAATCATTTTAAAAACAGCAAGTGTTTTAATAACATTAAAACATTAAATGCAAAATACATGTTAGGACGTGCACTCACATGAAATTCTCACCCCTCGACTACATGTGCACTCCTAACGTACCGTACCCAGCTAAATAACATACATATCTAACCAAACTGTAATACATTCTATCCCTTACTACTCGATTCCCAAATTACATTCTAGCGTTATCAATTAAATAAAGGGCTTTACATACACTCGGATTCTCAATAAGTAATACAATTCACTATCAATTAACCTGTTATGTTTTCTCAAAACATTACCATAATTATATTCACAATATTAACATGAAATTTCCCACTAATTAAGTGTATATTATTCACGTCATAAATATACAATACAAGTACCCCGAGACTAAGCTGCGGTGCACACATACTCTGCTATCCATCCCGGTACATCACGTACATAAGGATCACGCATTCCGAATCTCTCAGGAATCGTTCTCAGATAACAACATCACAAATAATGGAGGCGAACACAGTCACATCACATGGGTCACGCACATACCTGCGCTCCCACGATCAGCAGACTTATTAATATCCCAATAAGTCCTTCTCTGACCTATGTTCATCGAGGTACCAGTCTAAATCCGGGCAACACAAGGATTAGAGGGCCCTAAGTGAACGTAAACCTCCCGTGATTGCAAGTATGGTAGGTATGTCATACACATAAAATCAATACATATACTAAGTATGCACACATCTTAGTAATCACCATAATATATTGGTGGTACACTTCTCATTCTCGTACCGACATATAATTCTACAAAATTTATATGTTCCCGGTTAATATAATAAATTAGGTTGTCAATAGTTCTCGCATCGTAATAGACACTCACGTCCTACATCATATTTCCCTTAGGTTCAAACTACACTTCTAGGTTTGACTCCTCATTATATCCCAAACATCCCAAATATACCAATTATCCATCAAGGAAAAGTTATTTCTCCATATAAACAACGTTACGGAACACGCGAAATCAAAACAGGCTAAAAAGCCTAAATTGTCAACTCGTTCGAAGTCTCGTTCGAACGAGGCTGTTCGAACGAGAGTTCGTTCGAACGAATGGGCTTTCTAACGAGGTCTCGTTCGAACGAAGTCATCGAACGAACTTCACCTCGTTAGATGTCAAAGGTCAACTCGTTAGAAGCTCATTCGAACGAGCTCGTTCGAACGACCTGGGCAGGTCTTCTAACGAGTGGCCAGTTTCGAGCCCAGATTTCCTATTTTCGTTTTTCCAACTTTTCTACACCTCAAATCTCATCCAAACATTAATCCAACGATTGTTCAAAGCCACTAATCATCCCTAAAAATATTTAGGTCATATACTAACGTGATTTGTGGGGTTAATTCATTCTAACCTCATTAAATTATCAAATCTCTTCATATGACCCCCAATTTTAAAGGTATGAACCCTAGAATTTATAAATCATCCAAGAGCCTAATTTAAATCCGTTTTCGTTTCATCCAAATTATAATATCCTCAGAATAATCATCTAAATACAAATCTACATGCGATTCCTCATCAAAAATGTAATTTTTACTTCCAATTAAAATGGGTTTTTCATTAACTCCCAAGAACAATAAGATTTTATCAATTCCTACACATGGAAGAAACATTCTTTGCAAAATAATGAAATTAAACCACTTGCCTTATTTGAATCTCTGATTTTGATGTCGAATTGATGGCTGGTTCTCTCTCTTTCTGCAGAATTCTCCTCTCCTCTCTCTCTACAAGCCTTTCTTCTCCAAGGTGCTAATGGTGGCTAGGGTTTGCCTTAGGAACTTTTTGGGATTAATTCTAATAACCCCCATAGCCTATTTGGTTATTAGTGGGTTTAGTGGGCAATTACCAAGTCAGCTTTTTAATTCCCAATTTTCGTAGGTTTTAATTCCCAAAAATCCAAAATTACCAAACTACCCTTATACGTTGCCGGTGTGGCCTAAAATGCCTCGGGACCCAAACCAAACCCCCGGCTAGTGTTTTCTGACTATTTCGACCCTTTCGGACACGTTGGCGCACTCAAAACGACCATACGGTTAATAGAACGAAAATTCACTTTTTAATTATCATAATTATATTCCATGACGCGACTGTCACACGCGTCTCAACAAGATTTCCAAATTACCGTATTTCTATCTCACGACAAATTTCATAATTCAATATTCATATATTGCCATATATACACATTATAATCAAATACTAACTCACATCTCGTTAATATTTTATCCGGATTAATTCTCAATTAATTCACATTTAATTCAATTAATTCCCAAGAATAAATATCATAAAAATACGGGGTATTACATACTTCCCCCCCAATAACAGAATTTCGTCCCGAAATTCGGAACTAGAAAGTACCTGGTAAGAACAACTCTGGATAACGTTCGCGCATCTCATCCTCGCGCTCCCATGTGGACTCCTCGACATTATGATGTCGCCACTGAACACGCACTAACGGGACTATCTTTGACCGCAGTTTCCTCTCACTTCGGTCCAAAATAGCAATCGGCCCCTCCTCGTAGGAGCTATCAGGCTGGAGATCGATGTCCTCCAAAGCAATATGAAAATGAGCCAAATCGTCTCTAAGATATTTCCTTAGCGAGGAAATATGAAATACATCGTGAATCCGATGCAAATGCTCCGGTAACCCAAGTCTATAAGCAACCGGTCCAATCCGCTCAATAATAGGAAATGGTCCCACATATCTCGGTGCCAACTTCCCTTTCTTCCCGAAACGCATAATCCCCTTCATAGGAGATACTCTGAGTAAAACCTCATCCCCCACTTGGAACTCCTTGAAGAACCTCTTCGCATTAGCATAGCTCTTCTGCCGATCCTGAGCTACTCGAATGCGACTCCGTATCAATTCTATCCTCGCCGAAGTATCCTGAATCACTTCCGGCCCAAGTAGCTTGTTGTCCCCCACCTCCAACCAACATGCTGGGAAACGACAAGGTCTACCGTACAACGCCTCAAATGGAGCCATGCCAATAGTGAACTGGTAGGAGTTGTTGTAAGAAAACTCCACCAGTGGAAGATACTGCTCCCATCCACCCCCAAAATCAATGATGCTCATACGTAGCATGTCCTCCAACATCTGGTTCGTACGCTCGGTTTGCCCATCGGTCTGCGGGTGATACGCCGTACTCAACCGCAACTCCGTGCCCATGGCCTCCTGAAAACTTTCCCAAAACCGTGAAACAAATATCTTGTCTCGGTCAGACACGATATTTAAGGGCACACCGTGAAGTCTCACTATCTCAGCAATAAAGAGCTGGGCATACTGTCCCATAGTGTAGTCTGTCCTTACGGGTAGAAAATGAGCGACTTTGGTCAAACTGTTCACAATTACCCAAATGGAGTCGTGACCTCTCTGTGACGTAGGCAACCCCGTGATAAAGTCCATGGAGATGCTCTCCCACATCCACATCGGGACCTCCAACGGCTGTAGAAGTCCTGCCGGTATCTGATGATCCACTTTTACTAGCTGACAAGTGGCGCATTTTGAAACAAACATGGCAATATCTCTCTTCATCCTGCTCCACCAATACTGTCGTCTCATATCTTGGTACATTTTATCCCCACCGGGATGTACCGCAAACCGTGAGCCGTGCGACTCTGCCATCACCTCGTGCCGCAATTCCTCCCCTTCCGGAACTACCAATCTCCCATTGATGCATAATCCCCCGTCTGAGCTAACAGTATAGGACTCGGCTCCCTCTGCCAGTAATCGAACTATCTGCTCCTGACAGAACGAGTCATTTGCCTGTGCCCTTACTACCTTCGTGACAATCTGAGGTGTAACGGTCATCACAGACATAAACGATCGGGCCACTGCATCCTGGTGTCCCAACTCCTTCCATTTGGCCTTCCATACCCCTGCCACCTCCTCTACTGGCCTACGGCTTAACGCGTCTGCTACCACGTTAGCCTTCCCTGGGTGATACTGGATATCAAACTGATAGTCCTTCACAAACTCAAGCCACCTTCGCTGCCGCATATTCAACTCTTTCTGCGTGAATAGGTACTGTAGGGACTTGTGGTCTGTGAATAATCGAAACTTTTCCCCCAAAAGATAATGTCTCCAAATCCGAAGGGCAAATACCACTGCCGCCAACTCCAAGTCATGGGTGGGGTAATTCTTCTCGTGAGGCTTAAGCTTACGGGAAGCATAAGCTATGGCCTGACTCTCCTGCTGCAATACACCTCCAAGTCCTTGTAAGGATGCATCAGTGTAAACTAGATACTCAACTCCCGGTCTCGGCAATGCTAACAGAGGTGCTGAGGTCAACTTGTCCTTCAACTCGTCGAATGCCAACTGACAGGCATCACTCCAAATGAACGGCACACCCTTACGAGTCAGATGTGTCAAAGGACCCGCTATCTTCGAAAATCCCCGAATGAACCTCCTGTAGTATCCTGCTAGACCCAAGAAACTACGGATCTCTGTTGGTGTCGTGGGCTGTCCCCACTCCCCACCGCGGATACTTTCCCTGGATCAACAGATATCCCCCGGTCAGAAATAATGTGTCCCAAAAACTGGACCTCTTTTAGCAAAAACCCGCACTTCTTATACTTTGCATACAGCTCGTTCTGACGTAGCGTCTGCAAAACTTGCCTCAAATGCTCGGCGTGCTCCTCCTCTGTCTGGGAGTAAACCAGAATATCATCAATGAAGACAACTGATCTAGGAAATCTCTGAACAGCCTATTCATCAAGTCCATAAACACGGCTGGAGCATTGGTCAAACCAAATGGCATAACCCGAAACTCGTAAGAACCATATCTCGTTAAGAACGCAGTCTTCGAGACATCCTCTTCCCTGATATGCAACTGATGGTATCCCGATCGCAAATCAATCTTTGAGAAGAATGAAGCTCCTCTCAACTGGTCGAATAAGTCATCGATTCGAGGCAACGGATACTTATTCCGTATCGTGACCTTATTCAACTCTCGGTAGTCCACACACAATCTCAGTGAACCATCTCTCTTCTTCACAAACAACACAGGGGCACCCCACGGCGAAGTACTCCTCCGTATAAACCCCTGACCCAACAACTGCTCAATCTGATCCCGTAACTCCCTCATCTCAGCTGGAGCCATACGGTACGGTGCGCGTGCTATAGGTCTCGTATCTGGTAATAAGTCTATGACAAAGTCTATCTCTCGACTGGGGGGTAGGCCTGGTATCTCCTGAAACACATCCGAATACTCCCTGACAACTGGGATCGAATCTAAAGGAATCACAACCTCCTTAGACGTATCCTCCTCTATGTAGTACAAATGAGCGGTCGAACCTCCCTCTGGGCGAGGCATCGCCACTACAAACATCTCTTGCCCCGGAATGGCAAAAACAATGCTCCCACCGAAGCAATCAATCATGGCTCTATAATCAGCGAGCCAATCCATACCGATAATCACATCGTGCACATGCATATCTAATACCAACATGTCTGTAGGCAATACCAAACTACCAATATCTACCCCCACTCCCCGGTATATAAAGAAAATAAGTGACCCACTTCCCAATGGTGAGTCTACACACGTCACTGTGCTCTCTGCTGTGGCTAACAACCCTAAGGCTTTCGCAAAATGTGTAGCTATAAAATAATGCATTGCCCCCGTATCAAACAAAACCTGACCTATAGTACCATGGATAGGAAACAAACCCTCAATCGCGGGTGGTGCCTGTGGAGCTGCTGCCTGGTGGACGTTATAGACACGTCCATACTGTAACTGTCCCTGCTGCACAGGAACTGCTAGAATGGCCGGTAGTGCTGGCACCTGGGCTGGAGCGGGGAGGGCAGGTGGAAAAAGTGGCCTTTGTGGCTCATGTCGAGCACCCTGCTGCTGCTGCGGGGCCCTGCCCCTATCAGGACAGTCCTGGCATTTATGGCCAGTCTTGCCACAAACGAAACACTTCCCCGGGAAGTTCCCCCCTCTCTGTCCCTGCTGCCCCCGGCCCTGGTAGCCGTTATCGTTCCTCCACTGGCCCTGCGGCCCTGCTGAAACTGCTGTTGACCATTCTGACCCTGTTGGTTCTGATGGCCGTTCGAACTCTGATGGCCCTGTCGGAAACCTCCCTGTCCGTGCCTAAAATTTCCTGACCTGAACCTCTTGTTATCCCCCTGCTGGGAACCCTGGTCGCCCTGTCTCTGCCCCTGAACAGATTGTGCCCCACTGGCACCATGTCCTCCAGTCCTGCCCTGATGGCTGGACTCTCCCGATCGCTTGCCCTCAGCCATGTGAAAGCGGTGATCCTGACAATGGAGCAATGCAGCGTTAACCACATCAAAATAAGTGGCCAACGATAGGTTCCCCAACAAATGCTGACGAATCCTCCAAGTCAACCAGTCAGTAAATTTCTGTATCTTCTTCTCTTCTATCGGTATCTCATCCGGAACAATGTTCAAAAGATCAGTGAATTCGGCCTCATACTCGGCCACGGTCTTACCCTCCTGTCGAAGGCTCATCAACTTCCTCCTCATTTCCGTGTGAACAACTGACGGAAAGTACTTGCGGTTGAACCGCACCCATAACTCCTAAATAGTGAGAGTGTCTATTTCCTCCACGGTGGTAATAGACTCCCACCACTGCAGTGCAGACCCCACTAGCTTAAAGGTAGCTAGTATCTGCTTCTGAACCTCAGTGCACTCGTACATCCTCAAGTGCCGCTGAATATCCTTCCTCCACTGACTCCAAACTACCACATCGGAGCTACCTGCAAACTCCGAAGGGTGTGCTTTCTGAAAAGCATCACGTACACGTTCCCAAGCAGACGGGAATGCAAGTGCCTGAACTGGCGCGGTTATCGGCGCCTGAGGTGGTGCCTGCTGAACTACGACAAGTGCGGCATTTACCGCCTGGGCCACAATGGTTGCAACCTCGGCGGCATTCATCGTGCCCTGAACTGGTGCGGGCTGTGGTTCTGGCGTTGCATCCCTGGGAATCCTTTGTGCACGTCGTGGAGGCATCTGAAATAAGAATGAAGTTTATAAGTTCGCAGTTATAAACTTAAAATAGCTGAAGAACGTAGCATATACAAGAGAATACAACAGTCCTAAAATATAGGGCTCTACATCAAAGAAAGCTCAGCGAAAACATAATAAGCCGTACAGATCCTAATGGACACTAGAACCTGATGCTCTGATACCACCTCTGACACCCCGACTAATTAAATACCGGGTAGCTACTCCTGTATTAAATCAATACAAAATGCCAAGTTGGTTCAGTTAATAGCATCACTGTCGAAAACGTTTTAATAGTTACTAACCACCTAGTATTTAAAAAATAAGTTGCCAAATTTTAATTAAGTCTGATTAACATGCAATAAAAGAATAATAGAATAACAACATAATCCATTCACCATAACGAAGTAATGAAATACCCAACAAATAAATTTAAGAGTCCGGAGGAAAACTCCTCAAAACAATCCAACAACTGAAAATAATAAGACAAGTCTGAATCCTGAATTAATTACATGCCCAAAGTCTGAATAACTGAAATAAATGAAAGGTCTCTAAAGAAATGGGCGACATGCCCTAAAACTGATAAATGTTGAATATAGAGTCAATATAGATGAAGCGTCTACAAGCAAAGTCATGTAACTTCCACAAACAACTACAGCTCGTCTCCTGAATGAGGATCCTAAGCATGGTGTCCTTGTGGCTGGGCACCTAAAATGGTTTTTACAAAAATAGATTTGAAAGCAAATGGGTCAGAGCCCGAAAGTGGAAATCATTTTAAAAACAGCAAGTGTTTTAATAACATTAAAACATTAAATGCAAAATACATGTTAGGACGTGCACTCACATGAAATTCTCACCCCTCGACTACATGTGCACTCCTAACGTACCGTACCCATCTAAATAACATACATAACTAACCAAACTGTAATACATTATATCCCTTACTACTCGATTCCCAAATTACATTCTAGCGTCATCAATTAAATAAAGGGCTTTACATACACTCGGATTCTCAATAAGTAATACAATTCAATATCAATTAACCCGTTATGTTTTCTCAAAACATTACCATAATTATATTCACAATATTAACATGAAAGTTCCCACTAATTAAGTGTATATTATTCACGTCATAAATATACAATACAAGCACCCCGAGACTAAGCTGCGGTGCACACATACTCTGCTATCCATCCCGGTACATCACGTACATAAGGATCACGCATTCCGAATCTCTCAGGAATCGTTCTCAGATAACAACATCACAAATAATGGAGGCGAACACAGTCACATCACATGGGTCACGCACATACCTGCGCTCCCACGATCAGCAGACTTATTAATATCCCAATAAGTCCTTCTCTGACCTATGTTCATCGAGGTACCAGTCTAAATCCGGGCAACACAAGGATTAGAGGGCCCTAAGCGAGCGTAAACCTCCCGTAATAGCAAGTATGGTAGGTATGTCATACACATAAAATCAATACATATACTAAGTATGCACACATCTTAGTAATCACCATAATATATTGGTGGTACACTTTTCATTCTCGTACCGACATATAATTCTACACAATTTATATGTTCCCGGTTAATATAATAAATTAGGTCGTCAATAGTTCTCGCATCGTAATAGACACTCACGTCCTACATCATATTTTCCCTTAGGTTCAAACTACACTTCTAGGTTTGACTCCTCATTATATCCCAAACATCCCAAATATACCAATTATCCATCAAGAAAAAGTTATTTCTCCATATAAACAACGTTACGGAACACGCGAAATCAAAACAGGCTAAAAAGCCTAAACTGTCAACTCGTTCGAAGTCTCGTTCGAACGAGGCTGTTCGAACGAGAGTTCGTTCGAACGAATGGGCTTTCTAACGAGGTCTCGTTCGAACGAAGTCATCGAATGAACTTCACCCTCGTTAGAAGTCAAAGGTCAACTCGTTAGAAGCTCGTTCGAACAAGCTCGTTCGAACGACCTGGGCAGGTCTTCTAACGAGTGGCCAGTTTCGAGCCCAGATTTCCTATTTTCGTTTTTCCAACTTCTCTACACCTCAAATCTCATCCAAACATTAATCCAACGATTGTTCAAAGCCACTAATCATCCGTAAACATATTTAGGTCATATACTAACATGATTTGTGGGGTTAATTCATTCTAACCTCATTCAATTATCAAATCTCTTCATATTTCCCCCAATTTTAAGAGTATGAACCCTAGAATTTATAAATCATCCAAGAGCCTAATTTAAATCCGTTTTCGTTTCATCCAAATTATAATATCCTCAGAGTAATCATCTAAATACAAATCTACATGCGATTCCTCATCAAAAATGTAATTTTTACTTCCAATTAAAATGGATTTTTCATTAACTCCCAAGAACAATAAGATTTTATCAATTCCTACACATGGAAGAAACATTCTTTGCAAAATAACGAAATTAAACCACTTGCCTTATTTGAATCTCTGATTTTGATGTCGAATTGATGGCTGGTTCTCTCTCTTTCTGCAGAATTCTCCTCTCCTCTCTCTCAACAAGCCTTTCTTCTCCAAGGTGCTAATGGTGGCTAGGGTTTGCCTTAGGAACTTTTTGGGATTAATTCTAATAACCCCCGTAGCCTATTTGGTTATTAGTGGGTTTAGTGGGCAATTACCAAGTCAGCTTTTTAATTCCCAATTTTCGTAGGTTTTAATTCCTAAAAATCCAAAATTACCAAACTACCCTTATACGTTGCCGGTGTGGCCTAAAAATGCCCCGGGACCCAAACCAAACCCCCGGCTAGTGTTTTCTGACTATTTAGACCCTTCCGGACGCGTTGGCGCACTCAAAACGACCATACGGTTAATAAAACTAAAATTCACTTTTTAATTATCATAATTATATTCTATGACGCGACTGTCACACGCGTCTCAACAAGATTTCCAAATTGCCGTATTTCTATCTCACGACAAATTTCATAATTCAATATTCATATATTACCATATATACACATTATAATCAAATACTAACTCACATCTCGTTAATATTTTATCCGGATTAATTCTCAATTAGTTCACATTTAATTCAATTAATTCCCAAGAATAAATATCATAAAAATACGGGGTATTACAGAATCTAGAACACGGACGCATAGCTTCTTCACTGCAACACCATAAACACGGAGTCTACTATCTGTAAACAGCAAAAACGGAATCCACCGTATGAATGTACTCAACAACAATGTTGATGAGTAAAACCTTGATGCCAAAAGAGATCTCAAAGTATATAAAGATTGAAACTTAGACCTCAAAGAGTTTGGGTAAAAACAGGGTTTGGGATCTTTTGGATATGTATAGGGGAATAATTTTAAAAAAAAAGTCTCTTTAAAAACTGATGCCAAAATCCCTTATATAGAAAACAAGTTTCTTAAGGCGACATATTTTTTGAGTAATCGTTCGAATGAAAAAAAGAGTTCGTTCAAACAACCTTCAAACAAACACTGGACGAGGTTTCTCTATTAGTAAAACAAATTTCATTTGAATTTCGTTAGATGTTGGTTTAAACGTGATGAGGTGTTCATTCGAATAAGTTTGGCTTTAGTTCGAACGAGATATACAATTTCACGAAGACCATAAATTCGTTCGAATGTCTTAAAAACAAAAAATATTTTTCTTTAAATATCTTTTAGAAACAACCCTCAAACTTTTTATAACACCCAGTATTTAGTTCCAAGGGTCAAAATATATACACATTCATAACTAAGAGATCCTCGGAACATAAAGATGAAACATTGCACGAAACCCAACACGATGAATGCAACTCTGAAAATTTGTCGCTACATTTTCAATCAACACATCATAAGATTAAAAGGTCAACACAGTCAATTCCTAACCTACGACTCAAAGGTTTTATCCATACACGGAATAAGAAAAAATACATACAAATTAACTCTATGGAAGATTTTTCCTTACAGATGTCCCCCTTTGGCTATTCCGGGAAAAAAAATGTATAAAACAGTACAGGACGTTAAGCTCACCTAAAAGACTCAATCCCCAACCCTAAAAGTAAAAGGTACAGACTTGATAAACACATACTTTGAGTAGCTTTGCACGCTTGTAAACTAAGACATATGTTGCAAACCTGCATAGTTAAACACACGTTCAAATGCAACTCAAATATGTAATAATACAAGCTACATAAGAATAAAGCTCTCTCTATGTCTAACGATCCCCAACTAAGTAAGGCGTATCCTCCTAAGATAATATCTCCTCCTAACAATAAAGTTAAGGATGCCGTTTCTCCCCTTTTTTGTTCAGGACTATACAAAGAAAGAATGCATAATAAACTGTTTCATCCCATAAACCATATCTCCCCCCAAATGTAAGAACATGTTCTATCGACAGGAAATATAGAGGAAAGAATAATATCATGCAATAGAGTGAAGTGCAATAAACACAACATAGAAACACAAGCACAAAAATCCAAACACTGATTAATCGATACCAATATTGATGCAATAAATGATACCAACTTTATACACAATGAAGCATGAGATACCATTGTAAACAAGCAACAAGAGATACCAATATGATTATATAACATACCAATTTGATTCAAAGATAAAGTATATGGCAACATGGATTAGATGCAAATGCAAAGACTCAAAACAAACGATACCATATATATAAATATGCAAAATATACCAATGACACACAAGTACATATATATAAATATAAATGACCACAACATGACACAAAACACATAAATCTTACACACTAGCATAGTATCGATATGTTTAAACATGTGGGCTAGAGTGAAGGGGCGTGAACTATAAATAAATGAATTATGACCCAATAACTCAAAAATGTCCAAGAACTTCTATTTGACCATAAAACTTTATCAAACTAAGATTTATCTTCAAGTGAATTTAAATATCAATCAAGCACAATGCACTCTAGCCTAGAATTTAAATGACATAAATCATAACTAGGTTTCATTGTGCAAACTCGTTGATCTTCAACTATAACACCTTGAAAATCAAACCAAATGTCATATTTTTCACTCAATTTTTGAAGATACCATTTTTTGAAAATTAAACAAACAAACATGATGGTCTTCAAAATTTTCTTTTTTACTCTCATTTTTAAGTTCTTGCCAACGGTCGCTTTTCCATAAAGGAAATTTGATCATTTCGTAGTTTCTTCCCGTTCACCTTCATATATTTAATAAAAATCAATATACTCACGGGCAACGATTCTTACATGCACAAATACCCTATAGTCAAAAGATATGTATATGACAAGATTTATGGGAGAACATCTCACTTAGCTCAAATTTAACATGTGAAGTTAAAATCCAAAAGAGCCCGTGCATGTGTGTGAGGAGGCATATACAAAGTGAATCCATTAATAAAATCAAAGTGAAAAAACTCCATACAAGCATGATTAAAAACAATCTAAATATTGGAAATCATAATCAAATGTCGTAGCCACATGAAAATATGGAATGAAGTGGATTTAAACACTAATATGCCACACAAGTATAAAACAAACAACTCAAAAGACAAACAAAATATTTTAGTATTTTTCTCAATAAGATTCAATAAAAGAAAAATTAAAATACAAAAGACTCAAACCACATACAACTAGCAAACACATATAACATGAAATACAAAATCTAGTGTATGTAAACATGTAAACACAATCAACCATTAGATATAACATAGAAGTATCATGGATAAGCATTCATGAATCAAAAAGTCTAACATGTAAAGCCTCCAAATCAAATTTTCTAACCCACATAGGTATGATGTAATGCTCTAAGGTTTTGGGAACCTTGGTGACTTTAGACTTAGACATTCTAGGATCATTTCTAAAATCAAAGCAAAAATGCCTAAGGTGGCCTTTCCAATCGCAATGTGTACACATGTAGACCCAAGTAATGTTATCCTTGGGTTGACCTTTTTTAACGTTCCTAGCAACGGTTGACTCTCTCAAAATCATTATTTTGTCTTTATTAGTGGAAGCATTTAGAACATCGAAGCCACACATGTGTCATCTTTGATTCGGATGGTGCCTAACATCTTATCCAAATTTTTCAACTTAGATTCCAAATAAAATTTGACATTACTCGAGTCTTTTAATCTCTCATTTAAATAAAAAATCCTAGACTCAAGCAAACAACGAGATTCGTAAAAAACTAAGGAATCTTTCTTTAAAATCTCCATAAATTCCCGAAGGCTATCTCGCCCTCTCTCAACAAAAGCAAGGTTTCCCCTAAAAGTCTTCTTACATGCCCCAATATCCTCAATCAAAACACTCCCGTCATTACATAAGGCAGGTTGTTTCAATCTAGCTTCCAACTTCAAGTTAGCCTTTTTCAATTTCATCGTTTCTGTATACAACTCACGAAAGGCAACTTGGAGTTCATTCTCCTCTTCCTCCTCCTACTCCTCTTCTTTGTTATCTTCTTCATTATCATCATCATCATCATCATCATCTTCTTCTTCTTCTTCTTCTTCTTCTTCTTCTTATTCTCCACCATCACTCACTTGGGAATCACAAACAATGACCTCAAAAGTGTCATCCTCGGAATTATCTTTATGGGAAGATTTTTCATCAAGGCTCGCATGACTAGCCATGAATGCGGTATAGTTGCGCTCAATGGGGGAATCGGGTTCCTCTTCCGAATTACTATCACTAAAGGTGAAATTTTATGAAATTGATTTCTTACCCTCATTCCTTATATTAGTAGGACAGTCAGCTATTATATGGCCATAACCCTCACATCAAAAACATCTATTTGACTCATCCCTCTTAAAATTATCATTACGATTTTTTAGAAATTTTTCATCCTTGTTACACTTATTTTTCTCAAACTTCTTTACATCTTTCGATTATTTTTCAAACTTGAGAATTTTTTTAAACATCTTTGCAAAGATGGCTATATCGACGAAATCGGTATCAAACTTATCATCCAAAACTCATGTTTCCTCCTTCTGAGATTTCAAAGCAATTCCCATATCTTTATTCGAATTTTTAAATGAAAAAATTTCAATCTCATATGTTTGAAGATCACCTACAAGATTTTTGAGTTTTTTAGAGTGTAAAGTACATAAGGAATTCAAAACTGTCACTTTTGAATTAAATCTTTTAGGCAATGACCTTAATATTTTCTTGACTACATGGGTTTTAGGTACTCTCTCTCCCAAGTTAAATGACGAGTTCACAATATTAGATGATCTAGCATAGGACTCATCAAAGGATTCGCTCTCGTCCATCTAAGTGGTGAGGTTTTGGAGCTTCGAAGCCTTAATAGCACAAGTACCTTCATGGGTGAGTTCGAGTATGTCCCATGACTCTTTAAACATTTCATATGTCATAATATGGTTGGACTCCTCCACTGTGATCACACAAAACAGATCATTTAAACCACGCGAATTGTAACTTTCTAATCTATGCTCTTCCTCACTCCACGATTCTTCGGCTTTGGGAATCCTATAATCACCAGCTAAGGGTGTGGGTGAGAACCAACCCTTAACTACTATTTGACATACCCTGTGACAACCCGAATATAATTATGATAAATTATATTTAAATCATGCTTATCTTATGTGATATGAATAATGTGATATTAGTATATCTAATGTTAATTGATTATGTTTATTGTAATCCTACTTTCATAAATCATGAAAGGTCGAATTATTTACGAACACAAAATTTTGTTGTTTTCGGTAGAAAGGTTCCTGTTAGAGACTAGTTTTGACCTTTATAACATTATAAATGACTTGAGGTGAAAACTAGATAGTTGTAGACATGTGAGTTAGGGTTGTAACACAACAAACGGATCATCAAATGGATGTCCGAGTAAAGAGTTATACCGAAATTACGAACAAAGGGAAAAGTTGTCCATTCCCTTTAAGTGGGATTTTGTCTTTTATTAAACCAAATGGTTTAATTTGATTGGTTGTCTTGGGAGGCAGCCTTGGCTGACTTAAAACCCTCCCTCTAACATATTTCTTCAGCAAAACAACTCCTAGGTTCAGTTTGAAGAGGGTTTGGCTTAAGGAAAGAGAAAGTAGATGTTTAGGAAGGAAAAGTGAGGAGAAAAAGTGTAGAAAAATCCGTAGAAATTACATAAAAGTCCCGAAGGTAATCCTAATTGAAAATCTTGTTATTTTTCATATATTTATGATTTATATGATATAAATCCCTGATTTGTTTATTGACCTTTCATGCTTGGGTGCATATGTATGAATATATGCAAGTTTAAGCTAAGTTGAATGCGTAAACCCTTAAAATTGCCTTATATTGAAACCCCTTGTATTAAAACTTGCATATCTCTTTGTGTACTTACTGGAATTGAGAAATTTGGATATGAAATTAGACTCATATATTCATATCATATCCGAAAATGAGAATTTATCTCCTTGTTGTTAGGCCGTAATGATGATTTCAAGTTGGTACATGGTTTCTGTTTTTATACTTCATTTCGGTATGCCCTGAGTTTAGTCAAGCTTTTGAGATAGCAAATGAAGTCAAACAATTATGAAACTTTAATTATGTACGATTCAGTATGTGTACTGAAAATGGGTTGAAAATCATGGAAAGTTATGCTGGAGAAAAATTATGAAAATTCTTGGAAGTTGAAGGAACAATAGAGGAGCTTGTAGGGCAGATTTCTTGTGTTGTAGAGAAATGGTCATAACTTTCCCTAGGAAGCTTGAAAAATTACACCGTCACTTGCACTGGATAGTATATTCATATATGTTTTCATATTGATGAGGTTGGACCCCTATATTTGTACAATTTAGGAATATAGGATGGGTAAGTATGTAAGACCATAATTTCAGGCCATACTGGGTACCCCTTGAATGAATGTTTGTATTTCGTCCTTACAAAGGGTACTTTGAGTACATGTTTCATGTGTATATACATTGAGGAGTATAATTTCATATTTACTCGACTTTGGTTATAAATTCCTCATAAGGTATTTCCTACGGTTGAATGTCTGTAACTTCATCAACATGTATATCATTGTTTTACCTTTACCTATGTTTTATGGAATGTGACTTAATTGGAATTATATTGTTGATGTATAGCCATGGAAAGTTACATAATTATGTTTGGATAATATTTATGATTGAGGTTTAGTACTGATTTAGTTGGATTGACAGGTGTAAGGCCTAACCAACCTAGTTCAGCTCCACCAGAAGGAAACCTGAATACGTAGTTGTCAACCAAGGTGAGTGTACTCACTGGAAAGAGATATTTGTATAGTGTTATTGATATGATCATAATATAATGAATATGAAATTGTTCATTTCGGTTTACCGAAATGAGGGGTTACTCCTCGACCAGGAATGGGGGAGATTTGTCTATTAATGACAAGGGGTTACTCCTCGACCAGGAATGGGGGAGAATTGTCTATTTAGACAGGATATGTGAATCATGATTCGAAAAAGTTGGTCATTCATTTTGAATGAGCCAGATAAGTTAATACATAAGTATATGGACATGATTTATTGCATTTAAATTCATGCAGTAGTATAGTAATGATGCATTCACTGGGCTATTTTGCTCACGGTTCCTATGTTCACATTTTTCAGGTAACGCGATGTCACTGCCAAATCTTGGAAGTCGGGCTGGGTTAGCCAGGAATGGGAGAAACAAAGATTTTATTTAAATATAAATGATGTAATTAAGTTAAATTATCCTTTAAGAGAGTTTGTATAAGTATGGCTACTCTGATGTTGTAAAAAGGTTTTTAGTTATATGGATTTACAATGACGACTCTGAAATCAAAACTCGTGATTATGGTTTGGTTAGATTAATTATGGTTTGACTCACTTTGACTTTCAAACTTAATCATAAGTAACTGGGTTGGGGTGTGTCAGCTTTTGGTATCAGAGCCTAGGTTTTAGAGGTTCTGGAGTGAGAAGAGTCTAGATTTGGCAGTGAATGTTAGAAATATATTTTATTTGATACTAACGATTATGTTAGGAAAGATATGTATATCTGCATGTTGTTATATCTTTGATTCATTTCAGATATAAGAGAATGGAACGAGGTAATATGAATGTGGAAATAGAATATGAGGCTTCAAACATGGCAGCAGAGGCAGAGGTTGAGCAACCTGTTCATGGAAATATAGAACCTGACCCAGAACAATTGACAGACATGCAAAAATTGGCACGTGCTATGACTCTAATGGCAGAGCAACAAGCTAGATTTATGGCTCATGTGGAAGAACAACAGACCAGGAAACTGGAGGCACAAGCCTTGGCTAGGGCTGAGGAGGTGATACACCGGGAAGAAAGGAGTACTTCACATGAGAAATTTATTAAGATGAACCCACCCTCATTTGAAGGAGCAGTTGATCCAGCAGAGGCAGAAGTATGGGTTAAAGAGATTGAACTTATCTTTGGGGTGATGAAGATGCCTGACAATCAACGAGTGACCTTGGCGACGTATATGCTAAGAGGAGAAGCTAAGTACTGGTGGAATGCCACAAAACATTTGTTGATTACTCCAGGAGGTGAGAATATGATCTCATGGGATGATTTTGTCAAAGCTTTGTATGATAAGTATTTCCCCCCAATGTATCAAAAACAAAAGGAGAAGGAATATTTCATGTTGAATCAAGGGAGTATGACAGTTAGAGAATGCGAAGCTAAACTTACAGCTTTATCTCGGTTTGCTTCGAGGTTTATACGGAATGAGGAAGATATGTGCAGCCGATTTCTCGATGGGCTGGAGTTAGTCATTAAATCTAGATTATCGGCTTTAGAGACTTCTAACTATTCCTCCTTGGTGAACAAAGCCATGCTAGTAGAAAGGGACGTGAATGAAGCTAGAGGGAATCGAGAACGAGGTGTAAAGAGAAGCAGATTTGATCCAAATTATCAAAAGAGTAGTGGCACAGAATATTCGAGGTTTGGAGGGCAGAAATTCCGGCATGGTAGAGGCATGGGAAGTAGTTTTCAAAGGGGTAAAGCTAGTGGTGGAAGAGGTTCAGGAGTTTCAGCACAAGGAGATCTGAATGTTTGTTTCTTTTGTGGGGCATCAGGTCATATAAAGAGAAATTGCCCAAAGTTACTGAGTATAGAATGTTTCAACTGTCATCAGAAGGGCCATCTGAGAAAGAATTGTCCGATGTTATCAAGAGCAGTTTCAGTCAGTAGTGTGGGGCCTCATAAAGGATCCTCTCCAGGCAGTGCCACCAGGGGAAGAGGTACAGGACAAGCAAGTGGATCGAAGGCAGGAGGAAGAGTGTTTGCGATGACATTGCAAGATGCCCATGCTACACCTGAAGTGGTTACAGGTAAACTTTTTATTGCAAACAAAGATCTATATGCACTCATTGATCCTGGATCTACGCATTCATTTGTGGCATTAGATATTGTTTCATATTTGGGTAGACCATGTTCATTCCTCAATTGTGCCTTATATATTTTTACCCCAATGGAAAGCATAATTCTAGTTGAGCATGTTTATAAAGATTGTGTCTTACGAATGGGTGAGAGAGATTTCTATGTTGACTTGATACCGTTGGCCATTCGGGATTTTGATATTATATTGGGGATGGATTGGTTATCATCGTATCATGCTTCCATTGATTGTTTTCGAAAAGAAGTTACATTTCATCTTCCTGGTGAACCGGAGTTCCAATTTACAGGGGAAAGGAATGTTGTCCCTAATTGTCTCATCTCAGCAATTAAGAGCAGAAAGTTATTGAGTAAGGGTTGTACAGGGTACTTAGCGTATGTGGTTGATGTTAGTAAGTAAGCACTTAAAGTTGAAGATATACCAGTGGTTAGAGAGTTTTCTGATGTCTTCCCAGAAGAATTGCCAGGATTGCCACCCGATAGGGAAGTAGAGTTTTCTATTGAATTAATTCCAGGTACTGGTCCAATTTCTCTTACTCTATATATAATGGCACCAGCAGAGTTGAAAGAATTAAAAGTGCAATTACAAGATCTGATAAGCAGAGGTTTCATTCGGCCTAGTGTTTCGCCATGGGGAGCACCGGTGTTATTTGTGAAAAAGAAAGATGGGACAATGCGATTATGTATTGATTATCGACAACTGAATAAGGTGACCATTAGAAACAAGTACCCTCTACCTCGTATCGATGATTTGTTTGACCAATTACAGGGGGCCACTGTATTTTCGAAGATTGATTTGAGATCAGATTACCATCAACTGAAAGTGAAGGATAGTGATATTTCCAAAACAGCTTTCGGACTCGATATGGGCACTATGAGTTTTTGGTGATGCCATTTGGATTAACTAATGCTCCAGCAGTTTTTATGGATTTGATGAACCGGGTGTTCCACCCTTTCATTGATTCATTTGTGATTGTATTCATAGACGATGTGTTGATTTACTCGCGTAGCATGGAGGAACATGAGAAGCATTTGAGACTTGTATTGCAGATTTTGAGAGAGAAGAAATTGTTTGCTAAATTTAGCAAGTGTGAGTTTTGGTTGAATGAAATTGTGTTGTTAGGGCACGTGGTCTCGGGAAATGGGATTTATGTTGATCCAAAGAAAGTGGAAGCAATTGTTGAATGGGAAAGTCCTAAGAATGTGACAGAAATTAGGAGTTTCCTAGGATTGGCAGGTTACTATTGCAGATTCATTAAGGGATTTTCAGCAATAGCATTACCACTGACAAAGTTGACTCGTAAAGAAGTGAAGTTTGTATGGGATGAAGAATGTGAGAGGAGTTTTAAAGAATTAAAGAATCGGGTGGTTTCAGCCCCTATACTTACTATTCCATGTGGGAATGAGTCTTTTGTGATCTATACAGACGCTTCATTTCAGGGGTTAGGATGTGTTCTTATGCAGAATGGGAAGGTAATCGCATATGATTCCAGACAATTAAAGACGCATGAACGAAACTACCCTACACATGACTTGGAGCTAGCGGCCATTGTTTTTGCGTTAAAGTTGTGGAGACATTACTTGTATGGAGAAACTTGTGAGATATTTACGGATCATCAAAGTTTGAAATACTTGTTTACACAGAAAGAACTGAATTTAAGACAGAGGCGTTGGATAGAGCTGATTAAAGACTATGACTGTACCATTCATCATCATCCTGGGAAGGCCAATGTGGTAGCAGATGCTTTGAGTCGAAAATCATCAGGGATGCTTGGTTGCATACGGTGTGCCCGTGTTGGAAATATTCTTGACTTGGCATCGATGGGGATTGAATTGAAGTTTTCAAAAAGTGGAGGATTATTAGCACATGTCACAGTGAGACCTTTATTGGCAGAACGCATACGAAGTTTACAGATGAGTGATCCATTCCTTGAAAAGAAGAAACAAGAAGTTCGGGATGGTAGAGAGAGTGAATTTGAGATTAAGAATGATGAATTGTTGTGTTATAAAAATAGGATTTGTGTACCGAATGATCCACCCTTAAAGAAAGATATATTAGAAGAGGCACATAGTTCTATTTACTCTATGCATCCGGAAGGTACCAAAATGTATAGAGATTTGAAAGAATATTACTGGTGGAACAATATGAAACGTGAGATTGCAGAGTTCGTAGCTAAATGTTTAGTATGCCAGCAAGTGAAAGCAGAGCATCAGAAGTTGGCAGGATTATTGCAGTCTTTGCCTATTCCGGAATGGAAGTGGGAGCATATAACGATGGACTTTGTTACAGGATTACCCCGGTCACCAAAGGGGCATGATTCTATTTGGGTGATTGTAGACCGATTGACGAAGTCAGCTCATTTTCTCCCAGTTAAGACCACCTACACTGTTGACAAGTATGCACGTATGTACGTTGATGAGATTATCCGTTTACATGGGGCACCGGTGTCAATTGTATCAGATAGAGATCCAACGTTCACTTCTAAGTTTTGGCCCCGTCTCCAGAATGTCATGGGCACAAGTTTGAAGTTCAGCACTGCGTTTCATCCACAAACTGATGGGCAATCAGAAAGGACGATTCAAATATTAGAAGACATGTTACGAGCCTGTGTATTTGACTTCAAAGGTAGTTGGGATGATCATTTTCCATTGATGGAATTCTCGTATAATAATAGTTATCAGTCGACTATTGGTATGGTTCCTTATGAAGCTTTATATGGGAGGAGATGTAGAACGCCTTTGTGTTGGGATGAAGTGGGTGAAAGGAAAATTTTGGGTCCTGAATTGATAGACATGACAACTGAAAAGATCAAAATGATTTGGGAACGGATAAAGATAGCGCAAAGCAGGCAGAAATTTTATGCAGATAAGAGGAAGCATCCATTGGAATTTCAGAAGGGAGATTTTGTATTCCTACGTATTTCACCATGGAAAGGTGTTATGAGATTTGGGAAAAAGGGGAAACTAAGTCCAAGATACATTGGACCATTTGAAGTGTTGGAAAGAATTGGGCCCCTGGCTTATAGATTAGCATTACCTCCAGATTTATCCCATTTACATGATGTGTTTCACGTATCGATGCTTCGTAAGTATTTGGCGGATCCATCTCATCAGTTGAAAACTCAACCAATTGAACTGAAGGAAGACTTGTCATACATCGAGGAACCAATGGAAATTATTGATCGTAAGGAGAAAGTATTGAGAAATAAAGTTATTCCCTTAGTTAAGGTTATGTGGATGAGACATGGAGTTAAAGAAGCAACTTGGGAAACGGAGGATAGCATGAGGAAACAGTATCCCCATTTGTTTGGTAAGTGACCTTTATATTAAATTTCGGGGACGAAATTTTCTAAGGGGGGGAAGTTGTGACAACCCGAATATAATTATGATAAATTATATTTAAATCATGCTTATCTTATGTGATATGAATAATGTGATATTAGTATATCTAATGTTAATTGATTATGTTTATTGTAATCCTACTTTCATAAATCATGAAAGGTCAAATTATTTACGAACACAAAATTTTGTTGTTTTCGGTAGAAAGGTTCCTGTTAGAGACTAGTTTTGACCTTTATAACATTATAAATGACTTGAGGTGAAAACTAGATAGTTGTATACATGTGAGTTAGGGTTGTAACGCAACAAACGGATCATCAAATGGATGTCCGAGTAAAGAGTTATACCGAAATTATGAACAAAGGGCAAAGTTGTCCATTCCCTTTAAGTGGGATTTTGTCTTTTATTAAACCAAATGGTTTAATTTGATTGGTTGTCTTGGGAGGCAGCCTTGGCCGACTTAAAACCCTCCCTATAACATATTTCTTCAGCAAAACAACTCCTAGGTTCAGTTTGAAGAGGGTTTGGCTTAAGGAAAGAGAAAGTAGATGTTTAGGAAGGAAAAGTGAGGAGAAAAAGTGTAGAAAAATCCGTAGAAATTACATAAAAGTCCCGAAGGTAATCCTAATTGAAAATCTTGTTATTTTTCATATATTTATGATTTATATGATATAAATCCCTGATTTGTTTATTGACCTTTCATGCTTGGGTGCATATGTATGAATATATGCAAGTTTAAGCTAAGTTGAATGCATAAACCCTTAAAATTGCCTTATATTGAAACCCCTTGTATTAAAACTTGCATATCTCTTTGTGTACTTACTGGAATTGAGAAATTTGGATATGAAATTAGACTCATATATTCATATCATATCCGAAAATGAAAATTTATCTCCTTGTTGTTAGGCCATAATGATGATTTCAAGTTGGTACATGGTTTCTGTTTTTATACTTCATTTCGGTATGCCCTGAGTTTAGTCCAGCTTTTGAGATAGCAAATGAAGTCAAACAATTATGAAACTTTAATTATGTACGATTCAGTATGTGTACTGAAAATGGGTTGAAAATCATGGAAAGTTATGCTGGAGAAAAATTATGAAAATTCTTGGAAGTTGAAGGAACAATAGAGGAGCTTGTAGGGCAGATTTCTTGTGTTGTAGAGAAATGGTCATAACTTTCCCTAGGAAGCTTGAAAAATTACACCGTCACTTGCACTGGATAGTATATTCATATATGTTTTCATATTGATGAGGTTGGACCCCTATATTTGTACAATTTAGGAATATAGGATGGGTAAGTATGTAAGACCATAATTTCAGGCCATACTGGGTACCCCTTGAATGAATGTTTGTATTTCGTCCTTACAAAGGGTACTTTGAGTACATGTTTCATGTGTATATACATTGAGGAGTATAATTTTATATTTACTCGACTTTGGTTATAAATTCCTCATAAGTTATTTCCTACGGTTGAATGTCTGTAACTTCATCAACATGTATATCATTGTTTTACCTTTACCTATGTTTTATGGAATGTGACTTAATTGGAATTATATTGTTGATGTATAGCCATGGAAAGTTACATAATTATGTTTGGATAATATTTATGATTGAGGTTTAGTACTGATTTAGTTGGATTGACAAGTGTAAGGCCTAATCAACCCAGTTCAGCTCCACCAGAAGGAAACCTGAATACGTAGTTGTCAACCAAGGTGAGTGTACTCACTGGAAAGAGATATTTGTATAGTGTTATTGATATGATCATAATATAATGAATATGAAATTGTTCATTTCGGTTTACCGAAATGAGGGGTTACTCCTCGACCAGGAATGGGGGAGATTTTTCTATTAATGACAAGGGGTTACTCCTCGACCAGGAATGGGGGAGAATTGTCTATTTAGACAGGATATGTGAATCATGATTCGAAAAAGTTGGTCATTCATTTTGAATGAGCCGGATAAGTTAATACATAAGTATATGGACATGATTTATTGCATTTAAATTCATGCAGTAGTATAGTAATGATGCATTCACTGGGCTATTTTGCTCACGGTTCCTATGTTCACATTTTTCAGGTAACGCGATGTCACTGCCAAATCTTGGAAGTCGGGCTGGGTTAGCCAGGAATGGGAGAAACAAAGATTTTATTTAAATATAAATGATGTAATTAAGTTAAATTATCCTTCAAGAGAGTTTGTATAAGTATGGCTACTCTGATGTTGTAAAAAGGTTTTTAGTTATATGGATTTACAATGACGACTCTGAAATCAAAACTCGTGATTATGGTTTGGTTAGATTAATTATGGTTTGACTCACTTTGACTTTCAAACTTAATCATAAGTAACTGGGTTGGGGTGTGTCATACCCTCTCATCAAACGAATTAAAGGCTGATTTTATACACGCTTTCTAGCACGCGTCGTTAGACCTATCAAATAAAGGTGGTCTAGAAAATAATTGACCATCCGAATTGAAACCGCTAGAATGCATGCCTAAGCACGGATCTCACACAAAAACTTAGTGTTCCCTCTTTGATTCCAATTTGAATATGCCGGGGGAAATATGAAGAGGTCTAAACAAAAGCCAATTTTAAATTTTTTCAAATTAAATATTAAACTTAAAAAGAATTACTCCAAATTACAATTTGCACCAATTTTAGGCTGATTATTGTGTTAAATCATATTAACAAATTTCATCTTTTATCCTAAAGGATGCATTTAAGTGATAACCGGATAAAATAGATCAATTCACACAACACGTCAATGCACGAGGAAAATCCACACACAAAAAAAATCTTTTAGCGGCTCAGCCACGTAAATTTACTATGTATAGAATTACAAGGACATGATAATAGACTTATAACACATACTCGACCCCCTCAGAAGCCTTAACTCTCTTCGTTCTTTAACCTTCGCAAAGTGATATACAAGAGTCCACCCGCACAACTGCCCCAACGTGTGAGTCCATACACACATCGGTATCCACCGACAAGGCTTAGCAACTGTTTACGATCCTAGAACACAGAAGCACCATTTTTTCACTGCAACACCATGAACACGAAGTCCACCGTATGTAAATAATAAACAAAGAATCCACCATATGAAATTTACTCAATAACAATGATGATGAGTAAAATCTTAATGCCAAACAAGATCTCAAAGAATATAAATATTGAAACCTAGATCTCAAAGAGTTTGGGTAAAACTAGGTGTTGAGAGCTTTTGAATATGTATTGGAAAACTATTTTCGCTAAAATTATCTTATAAAATCGATGACTAGACCCCTTATATAGAAAATATATTTTTCTAGGTGGCATGTTTTTTAAGGACTCGTTCGAACAAAAATATGAGTTCATTCAAACAAAATTATATATCTCGTTCGAACAAAAACCAAACTCGTTCGAGCGAACAACTCATCTCGTTTGAACCAATATCTAACGAACTTTAACTGAAATTTGTTTGATAAGAGAGAAACCTTATTCGATGTTCATTTAAAGGTCGTTTGAACGAACAACACTTTCTCGTTCGAACGAAGATTATAAAGTTGTTCGAACGACTTAAAAACAAAAAATATTTTTTTCTTTGAAAATATTTTAGAAATAACCCTAAAACTTTTTATAAAAACTAACACCCAGTATTAAGTTCCAAGGATCAAAGTATATACATATTCAAACCTGAGTGATCTTCGAAACATAAGATGAAACATAACACAAAATGCGGCATGATGAATGCAATTTCTGAAACTTTGCTGCTATGTCTTTAATCAAACACTTCATAGGCTTGAAAGGTCAACACACTCAAGTCCTATATTGTGACTCAAAGGTTTTGTCCAAACATGAAATAAGCAAAAATACATATAAATTGACTCTATCAGAATTTTGTCCTTATAGATTCTCATATAAAAGTATTGATTTGGTCTTATATTCACCTTAATGCTCCTCCTCAAAATTTGACCAATAATATTTCCACTCTGTAAACTATACCTATACTTAGGTAAACCATGCACACGAACCCAAATCTCTATTTTATCAAATTCAACTTCACCTAAAGGCTTTAGAATTAGCAGAACAATAGAAAATGAATAAGGTGAAAGTTCAAAGATCCTCACTGCTTCAGATTCACAATTAAAATAAAAGATAATAGTGCTGAAATAATTCTTTATAATTTTTATTTCACCTTTAACTTTCCAAACTTTGTGGACAGGTCCTTCCATTCGAGCAACGTTTGAGTTTATATTGGATATGTTTTTTCCAATATGAGATGAGAATCCCACGTCCTCATTCCTGACTGATTTTGGAAGGAAAAAAGACATTAAATTATTTTTGTCAAGAGAAGTTGATTTTTTCGAGAAAAGAAACATACTCAGCTTTCTTTAAAAAGTGGAGGGACCACCAAAACTATAACAAGAATTGATAAATAAAACAATAGATTGACTTGGGAATAAGCAGGCACTTAAAATGCTCACAAATTAGGCAAAAAGACAAAGCAAACAATATTGTAAAAAGTGATATGTCGGGAAATAAAGGGTCAAGCAAGAGGAAGGACGGGAATAAAGAAATAGAGATAAAACACATATGGTAGTAATAGTTCTAAAAAAACTAGACAAGAGATGGAAGTTGGAAGAGAAATAAAACAAAGACGAAAACTCTAAATCTTAGAGAGAGAAACTCTAAAACTTATAGATAATCCCCTTCCTTTACTATTCATTTTCTTATCTTTAACTAATTAACCACATAAGAGTCAATAGATAACCCACAATGAAATGCAATAATTGGTGTTTTTCGTCACTCCAAACATAAATCAAGGTTGTTTTTGTTTCAAGACACTTATTTTTTCTAACCACCCCTATGTTATTCAACCTCTAATATTGGGTTGAGTTTTTATTTACTATCCCCACCGTTTGGTTTATATTGAAAGAAATATTATAAATAATTACACATTACACTCATGAACTTTAAAAGAACGACCGAAATCGCAGAACCTTTTCACTTGAAGAACCCATTCATTACCAAATCAGTTTATCTCCAAAATATAATTTAACCCCATGTAGCTGAAGATGGGTTGATTTTATCATGGAAGATGAGCATACCAAATGAGTTTTTCTACTATTTTTTTCTGTTTTTTCAGTGCAAAACAAGTTCAAAATTATCTGATCCGAACTATTGTGTGATTCGAGTCTTACAGTTTTTTCTTCACATAAAAAGCAAAAGGAACATATCAACACATTACAAATCTTTATTTTAATTCGAAAAACAACACCCTAAAATTTTGATAAACTTTTCTAATAAAACGAGATTTGGACATGATATTCTAATAAGTCTTTAAGATCTCCATATCGCCAGCCAGTGGGCTAATCGATTACTTCTTCTCTGAACCTTATTGAAACTAGAGTTAATATAGTCATACCTTTTTCTAAATATCCCAATAAGGATTTTATAAATGTAAACAGCGATAACAAGAAAAACGAACAACCTAACCCGAACAGTGTCAGGTTAAGCACGGTGAGAACAGAGAAAAAACATACAAATAAAAAGAGAAACAAGGACAACACTTAGAGATAGGCTTTTAGAATAACTGAAAAGTTTGGGGTCATGGTCACATCACATCCCAGTAATGAAATCAAATAACTGGTTTTGACGGCACCAGAGGACGAGCCGCCCCAAACAATGTCAACGCACAGGTCAATTAGATGGTGGAATAATGCAAGACAAACACATCTTAAGTACCATAGCTAAGGATGGTGTCTCTAAATCTAAGGGAACTAAAAAACATACACCTTAGTTAAGGTGGGAGATACCCAAAAGGACAAAGTCCTTATGAGCCTCAACCTGAGAGGGACAACCACTGGGAGAGTTAAACCAAACCTCGAAAAAGCTCCCTTCATCCAATAAACACTCTCTTGGAGCTATGACCATGTCAAAGAGAGTTCCACTTCTTACTTTGTTATTTGTCTTACCTTAGTTTCATAATCTGTTTGACTGAAACCCACGTTTTTTGATACTGTCATCTTTTTTATTATTAATAACACTTAAAATAAGATAGGAAATACTTCTTTATGTACTTTTTGGACCAAAATATCTTTCGTTTTGGCATATCATTTTCCACACCCAACAAACCCTATTACCAAACATCTATTTATCTTCTTTTTCGCCCATTAAACCTTTCTTCCCCCACATTAAATCTTAAGTATCACTTTTAAGATAAACACACATATTCTCACACATCCTCTTAGATTTGGTAAATTGAGTAGCCAAATAAATCAAAATTGCCCCCAAACCCTAAGCATATTTATTGGGGTCAAAACATGCATTATCAAGTTATACTTTAGCCCAACATAAATAAGATGTCCATGAAAAAATTCGACATTCAAGCACAATTAAAGTTGGAAAATAAGAATATATCAGAATTTCCATGAAAAATATTGTTAATCAAACACACTTTGATAGTATTTTATTCCTTTTAATTTTGATAATATAACACTCTAGCTCTACCTGCAAGAAATGGCTATAGTATTTAGTTGGCCCAGGGTGGCAAATCAGTGTCTTGTAACAAACTACACAAAACATGTACTTACCTTTACCCTTTCTCTTACTCTGTTTTGAATTTTGAAAGGTCAAAGGTTTTCTCCCTGAAAGGGCATTATGGGAGGGGAGTATGGGAAATCCATCTTTAAAGTATCTTTAATAGTAGTGTAAAAGTTGTTACAAACTCAGTGAAGTGTAAAATAATTGTGCGTAATGCAATTTAAAATACGCTTTGAAAATTTAAAAAGAAATTACATTTTTTTTAAAAGCATTCGTCACTTGTCAGGATAAATAAGTATTAGTTAAAAAAACTCATTTTACATGTATTCATGTCTCATTGTATTTTTATTTTCAAACAAAAAAATTAAAAGTAAATACAGTGGAGTATTGTATAATTTAGTGTAACACCTAGGAATGACACAAATTAAAGAAATATTGTAATTATATAACATTATTTGGGATGCTCTAACTATTAATAGTGGTACTTAGTGGATGAAAGATGTTTTATCACCCTTTCAATTCAAAGTGTAACGACAATTATAAATACCAATGTTACTTATTGTCCCGAGGCGAGTACACTTCTTATCACCCTAATTGCGACTCTAAAAGGGTATTTATTGAAGAATCATACCCATCACTCATACCCATTTTAAATCCACCTACTCTCTCTCTCTCTCTCTCTCTCTCTCTCTCTCCATCTCTCACTCATACTCATTTTAAATCCACTTACTCTCGTTCTATCTCTCTGTCTCTCTCTCTAAAAACAAACACATACATACCACTCTCTCTATCAACTCCACCCCCACCCCCACCTCCATTGAAAACTCATCAGAGAAGTTTGCCAGAGTAGCCGGACGAAGACTCACCGAGAATCCCCATCTAAAACTCGTTGGAATCTTTTATCTCTATGTATCTATCTCTTACTATCCTCGTCTCCCTCTTTCTCTCTCTCTCTCTTTGTGTATATTTCTTTTCTTTTTTTGGTTCACACCAGCGACATTACCGACGAAGCTGGAGAATAAAGTTTTTTGCCCCAAAATGGAGTTTTTACAGAAACAACTAATTTATCTATTTTATATTTTTAGTCCAAAAGATATTTAATATGAGTATTGTTTGACAGATCTTGATGAGTAGATTTGAAGTTATGGACTTTTGTGAATTTGGATTTGTAGTTTGAAGTTATGGAATTTTAAAGATTTAATGATTTTTTTGTGAAAAATGAGGTAGTTGCTGATAAGAGATATTTTGGGAGTATATTGATCATTTTAATTCATTGAGTTGACAAAATAGGGTCTTTGATAGTATTGACACAATCAAATAATCTCTTGTATCACTGACTAAGTAAATGGTACTTGGTACCAATTACCTCAAAAAACTTTTCACTTGACATGGAACTGGTACCTAATCCAATGTAAGCATTCAAATATATTAGCAGTTTAAACTCTATTCCTCCAAATGATGCACTTTTGTTTTTTAAACATTTGGGGTGTGGGGAATGTACCTTCGATACGTAGACTTAAACGGCTCATCCGTATTCATTCAATTGCTATTGAGGCCTTGTTAGAACAAAAGATTGATGAGACTAATATAGGAGAAGTGTTTAGGAAATTGAACTTTTCGGGTGGTATTGATAATATTTCTAATAAAATTTGGGTCCTTTGGAAGAATAATTGGACGGTTAATGTGGCAAAAATTAGGGATCAATCATTATCACTTTGGATGAGCAACGATTTGTTTGAAGTTCCCTTCTAATTTATGGCAATTTATGCTAAATGTAAGAGGGAAAAAAGATTGGATCTTTGGGAAGAAATTGATTCTTTAGCAACTCTAGGTGATATGAAATGGATTATGGGAGGAGATTTCAATATAGTGGAGAATTTCAGAGAAAAAATTGGAGCTAATGGGGTGAATTGGGAAGGTATGACGGATTTCAATTTGTCACGCATCAATGTGGGACTACAAGAGATCCCTTTCAATGATTAGAGATTCACGTGGTGTAACAATCGTGAAGGTAATGCTCAAATTTGGGCTCGGCTTGATAGAGTGGTGGGTAACTCTAATTGGGTTTACGGTAAGTTTATTACTTTGGTGGATCATCTTCAGAAGCAAAACTCGGATCATAGTCCTTTACTCCTCAACTTTAAAGAGGATAATCTAAATTCCCCTAAACCTTTTAAATTCCTTTCATTTTGGACCAAAGATGATAAATTCCTTCAAGTTGTTAAGCAAGCTTAGTGTTATGATATGAAGGGTAGACCTCTTATTGTTTTGGGGAAGAAACTTAAAAGGGTGAAGCTTTTCTAAAAATTTGGTCTAGATCAAAATTCGGTGATATTTTTCGAGTTGCGAGGAAAGCGGAGGATGACATGTTAAGGCATGAAGTGGAGTTTGATACTGATAAATCCATGAAAAACAAATTGAAATTCCACAGGTTCCAAGAGAACTACTTAAAAACTTTAAAAGTGGAGAAAGATTATTGGAAACAAAAGGTGAGATTCATGTGGGCAATAAATGGTGACGCAAATTCTAAATTTTTCCCTGGCGTCACTAAAAAGAAAAGGTTTTCTCTTGAATTATCCCGCATTCAAAACGATAATGGTGAATGGGTTGACGATAAACAAGAGGTTGAGAAAACTATTGTGGCCTCTTTTCAGTCCCCACTGGGCACTTCGGACAGCAACAATGCAAGCAGTATACCTGCTAGTGTTAATGCGGTTTCTAACTGCTTTGGTCTCAGTATAAGAAATGCTTTGATTTCTACGGTCAATCATTTTTTAGACACTAGGTCTACTACTGGTTACGATCGGGTACCACCTGCTAAATCTGACACCCTGCCCATTTAAATACCGAGTAGCCTGTCCTTTAGAAAATTTAAAACAAAATATCTGGTTGGTTCATTCTTAGCATCACTGTCGAAACACAATTTTCTTATTAACCACCTAATAATTAATTAAGCTAGTGTCAAAACGTTTAATCCACTTGATAAATATTAATCCAATTAAACCATTTAAACATTCACCATTTAGTAACTAAAGAATAAAACATCATCCAATTGAATATAATAAACTGGAATAATTGTCCCAGTCAAAAGAAATCCAAACCAACAATAATAAGTCCAACTAAAAATGGAAAACTAGGATTAAAAGTACAATATATCTCTGACATAAATAAACTGAGAATGGGCTACACATACCCTAACTGAGAAGACTAGATACTAGAAACATAAATGATAATTGTGGAGGCGTCTATATGCGAGGACCTGCAACTTCCACAATCGTTGCAGCACGTCAAAAGATCCAATGGTCTAACCGTGGCGTCCCTGTGGATGGGCACCTAAAATAATACACAAGGAAAAAGAGATTTTGTAAGACACGGGACAGATCTCGAGTGTAAAAGGTTTTAAAACATTTAGAAAGTATTTAAAAATTGCAGTAAGCAAATATTAAGTGCATGTTAGATTTTCGAGCACTCACTTGAGATTCTCACCTCTCAACTATTGTGCACGCCTAACGTACTTATAAACCATTCTAATCATAGTTATCACCTAAATAGATTATAGATGTAAACTATCTAACTATCATCTGTAGTAATGTCTCGTATTTCCCCGCGTACTATTAATATACATTGCTCTTATATTTGCTATCCCGAATATAAGGTTCACAAAACTGTTAAGTGTTCACGTACTTAAATTATTTAAGGATTAATTATATTCTTTATCTACAAGTCTCACACAGTAGATAGTATTACAAATGCATATACATAATCATCACAATATTATATATACTAATATGGCACCCCTAGACTCAGTTGCGGTGCATGCATACTCTGCTATCAATTCCCGGTACATCTCGTACTAAATAAGGACAATGGGTTTAGAATCTCCCACGAACCATAAATTTCAAATCACACATATTGGAAGCGAACATAGTTCCAAACTTATGGGCTACGCACATACCTACGCATCCATATGACTATCATCACTATCATTCTCATAGATAGCCCGTACCTAGGTTCCATGCTCTAAGGCACAAGTCAAATATCCTCCCGAAGGCTCCTCAAGATAGGGCTGTCCTCTTTAAAAAAAACTCCCGTGATAGCAAGTAAGGTAGGTATGTTATACACATAGCAAATCAATCAATAGGTATTCACGTAACCTATTCCAATTAGTAGGTGTACACAACCTAAGTATATATTCATAAGTTGTATACTTCTCATTATACTCCCGATATCATTTAATTATGGCTATCTTCTCTATCGTGTCTTATGTAAGGCATTCCCTAAACCCAAGTATCTTTTATAGTAGTTACCCCACTCTTATACTACTAATCTATAATAAGGATTCACGTATACTAACTCATCTCTCTCAATTTAACTATGTTGCGAAGTTTAAACCTCAAACTGCAAATTTCCAAAGTTCTGAAATCTCGTTTGAATGTCGTTCGAATGAACTTCGAACGAACTAATCCCTGAATTCTCGTTCGATATATCGCTAGAAGTTTCTCTAGCAATCTCGTTCGAACGAGGTTGTTCAAACGACTTCCTCAAGTCGTTCGAACGAGATTGACCTGCTTCGTCCCCTAGCTCTTGAAACTTCGTTTTTCACCATTATTGACCCTAGAAACCTCTACATATTCATCCCAACCACCAATCAATCAATTCTAATCAATGATCTAACATATATATATATATGATTTCTAACAACCTAGAATCATTAAATCATACATAACTCTTAGTAAATTTTGAAATCCCCAAATTAACTTATTAAACCCTAGTTTTTCAAATTCACATTCAAAACTACCATAATCCCAGATTCGTTCATCACAATAATTCCTTAGTTCGTGATTTCTAATCTACATACATGAAGGGTTTAACCTACTTAATTCTCAGATTCAAATTAGTTATTCCAAATCTCCAATTTCATTCAAGAATTATGAACAATACATAACATTCTACCCTACACCAACATGAACATGATTATTGCTAAAAGAAAGCAAGGTTTAAACACTTGCCTTGATTATGATGGTCTGATCTACTGATGTAGGTGGTATGGGTGTGTTCCTCGTTCTCCGATCTACATGGTGGTGGTCCTGGTGTTGCAAGGTAGTGATTCTAGGCCTTAGCTCCTTGGGTTTGTTTCTCCCTCACCCTCTGTGGCTCTCCCTTGAAACTTGTGAATGAAAACCCTAATTGGAGTCACGTAGCGGATATATTCTATCTCTAATTTTCGTGAATATTAATTGCCAAAAAATGACAATTACCAAAACACCCTCTCGGGATGCCGATTTAGCCTAAAACTGTCCTGGGACCCAAACTAAATCCCCGGGTAGACTTTTCTAACAATTTCGACCCTTCCGGACTCAGCGTCGCACTTGAAATAACCATTCAGATTACTTATAAATAATTTACTTTTATTTCATTAATTTAGTCCCGACACGACTGACACCCGCGTCACGACTTAAATACTGTAACTGTCGTATTTCTCACTCGTGATAATTTTCATAAATTCTCAATCATATTCACATTCATATATTACTTTATTCGCTCAGTAATATTCAATATAATTCTCGTCGATAAATACCAACCCTTATCTCGCTAGTTAATATTTATTTTAATCCGAATTAATTATCAATTAATTTTCCACTTTTAACTTAATTAATCCAACATTTAAAAGCATTAAAGATACGAGGTGTTACACTAAACTTGATTTTCTTTTAGACAATATTCCACACTCTGTAACGAGTGTAGACAACTTGATGTTGATTAAAGCTCCGACCTTGGAAGAAATTCGTGAAGTTATCTTCGAGATGAACGGTGATGGGGCAACAGGACCAGATGGTTTTAATGGTTTTTTCTTTTAAATTAGTTGGTAGATTATTCAAGACGATCTTTTCAAAGCGATATCCTACTTTTTCCTGGGCGATGTACTCCCGGTTAGTTGGACTTCCACCAATATTATTTTGATCCCTAAAATTACTAGTCCTAAAAACTATGGAGATTTACGTCCTATAAGACTTTGTAATTTCTCATTTAAAATCATCTCGAAGATTTTGGCAAAGAGATTGGGTCTGATTTTACCAAAAATTATCTCGCCTTCTCAATCCAATTTCATTAAAGGGAGATCCATCCTGGAAAATGTGTTATTGGCCCAAGAACTTATGTCATCTTATAGAAAGAAAGTGAGGGGCTCTAATATTATTCTTAAACTTGACATTCGAAGGCTTATGATAGAATGTCGTGGTTGTTTATCTTAAATTTTTTTAGGAGTTTTAGGTTTTCAGAGACGGTGATTAACTTAATTTGGAGGATTATTTCCAATTGTTGGTACTCAATTGGGGTTAATGGAAAAAACTGTGTTTTTTTCAAATCTTTTAAAGGGGTGAGACAAGGGGATCCTTTGTGACCGACGCTTTTTGTAATTGCAACAGAACTTCTCAATAGAGGGTACAAAAATGACACGCTTATTTTTGCTCATGGCGATCGGAGATCTCTAAAAAGATTAATGGACTTCTTGAAGGATTACGAGGAGGCGTCATGTCAAGTGGTAAATTGCAATAAGAGCTCCTTTTACCTCCTGGGGTAATGAGTCATTTGTCACGAGACGGATAATTGAATCTACTATAGGTTTCAAGCCCAAAAATCTCCCGATCATTTATTTGGGGATTCCATTGTTTGTAGGTAGAAGAAAGAAGTCTTATTTTTCTCCCGACGCTGATAAGCTTGGGGAGAAACTTAATTTTTGGGATCATCAAAACATTTAACAAGCAAGCACATTAACTCTCATTAAATCAGTGGCGGAGTCCATGCACCTACACCTTTTAGTAGTTATTAATCCTCCGGCTATGGCTCTCAATCACATAAACAAACTCCTCGCCAAATTTTTATGGGGTAAACAAGAAGATGAATATAAATTTCAATGGGAGGAATGGACCGACATTTGCAAAACTAAAGAAGAAGGTGACTTAAAATTAAGATGCATTTTTTATTTATCTCTAGCTTATACTCATATCTTATGGTGGAAATTTTTTTATTGCAAATTCCTTATGGTCCTGGTTCTTGCAAAGTAAATACAAAAAATTGGAAGCTCGCAATTTTAAAGGATTTACTTAATTTTCTTCCCAAGTTTGGAAAATAATGCAAAATGTGTGGGAGGACTTTTCAAACAATGTGGATATTGATACCGGGACGTGGATTTTGACAAAAAAATGGTGACGTTACTATCAAATCCGCTTGGCACTTAGTGAGGGAGAAATGTTGTGTACAACGTTCTTTCTCTCTAATTTGGGATAAGAGAATTGTTTCTAAAATTTCAGTTTTTATGTGTCGGTTACTCCATAAAGGGATTTTAATAGACGAATACATCGAAAGCCTTCATATCCCTTTAGCATCAAAATGTAAATGTTTGTGACTCCTTGGGTAAAGAACATCTTTTTTGGAGTGGTACTATTGCTCAATCTATTTGAAAAAGATTCGCGAATATTCTTGGCTTATGGACTACTTCTTCCAATTTTAGTGGCAATTTGATGAAGCGGTGGAGTAATTCTATAGTGAAAAAATTAGAAGCATTCTATGTCTCATCATTCCAGCGTCATTTGTTGGCATTTATGATGTGCGAGGAACAAATTCAATTTCGAGGGTATCCCTATGAAGGAATCTTCTATTATTAATCTCATTAGTGGAGAGATTAAGATGGCTTTTCGTATATTTCCTTTCAATGGTACTAAAATTAGTTTTTGTTTTGATGTTTTAGAGGCTTTTTCAAGCATAAGTGCTCATATTACTCGTACTTGATGTAAGCCACTAGCGGGGGACTATTCCCTGCTTTTATCTCTTTTTATAAAATGATGATCTTTACCAAAAAGTGAAAGAAAATTAATTGTACACAATATTCAGGCAATTAAGAGTGAATTGCAAGAAACCCCGTTAACTATCCGCTAGTTGCAAATACCTTCCTGAATTATTAAACAAAACAACTTAGAACTATTACAATTGTTTAAAATTCCCCCTACATATCACTCAAAAATGTTTAGCCATGATATTTGCGACATTTTTTTTATAGTTTAGGGCCTATGTTGCAAAGCTAAGATTTTTTGCAATGGGATCTTTAGTTTAACGTGTTTGTCGCATTTTACGAGATGAAGTGTTTGTGTAGTACATATAACAGAAGACACGACTAAAATCATAGTTCTAAGAGCATCCACAATGGTGGGAAGTATAACTAAGGAAATTGGCAAAGTTACAAATTGAGAGGGATACACTGGTGGGTAGCAGTTGCCAAATTTGGTAGAGAGAAAGGTAGACGATTTGCAAAGTTACGGAATGGCTAGTGAATCAGTAAAACTTTCCTACGAACTTGTGTAGTTCGTAACAACTTCCTACGAACTTCTTTTGTTCGTAAGAAGTTCCTACGAGCTTCAGAAGTTCATAAGAAATATAAATATTTATTTTCTTAATATATTTGGGTTCTTACGAACAACATTTGTCCGTAACAATTTCTTACGAACAAATGTTGTTCGTAAGAAAAGTTTTTTACTTCCTACGAACAATATATGTTCGTACGAACTCATGCTTACATTTTTATACCAATCCCCACTGTGTAGAGTGCTGTTGAATGAAAGGGTAACTCACCTTTTCATTTGGTAACTTTGCCATTCGTTGCCTCCCTCCCGTACTGATGCTCTAATAACCGATGCCCTTTTAACCACTACCTTTCTAGCCTTCAAATCCATTATAGTGTCGCTTTCATACTTTATAATCTATTTCTTTTTTGATAAACTATCAAGAGCCCATATCTACGAGCAATAAGTTCCAACCCAGACAACAGCTATACCTACATTGGTGCCCTTGAGTTTTGAACACCAAACTTCTTGTGCTTTCATTGTGTCCATTTCTCTGCTTGTGCGGATAAAAATCATATTTCAAGACGCCCTGCTCCAAGATTTGAAACACTAGTAAGAGTATTCATTGTAGTTTGAACATGAAAGGATAACATATAAGCTATGAATCCGAAAGAACAAAAATGAGAGAAAAATCACTGTCATCTTAAACTGCTAGCCCAGAAATACTCTTGATGTCAACTACGTTACACGTCTCCATGCAAGAACAATGTCAGCATCTCCGCTTGCTCGTTTCTATTCGACTAGCATACAAAATTTGTGCCAATTTGTCTCGATCCCTAATTTAAAGATATATTAGTTAGAACTTTACATCTTTTACACTTTAATATGTGGTCTTTGCTGCAAATATTGTACAGCACACAGTGATATTTTAAGTAAGACATATTAGCACCATATTAGCATTTTCACTGTTAATTTAAAATTTCGGGCTGATATGTATGCCGCGGAGAAATTTAACAGGGACTGCACAATAAACTTTTTACAAAAGCAGGTCCACACATTAAATTCTTAAGAACACTGGTTTTTTACTATTAAAACAAAGGTCTTAAGGACCTATACCTAGATCTCTATAAAAAATACATGTGACTTGTTTAGCTCCATCTAGGAAGATTTAAATGATTTTAACACTGTAAATTGCAGACAGCTTGCTGGTAAATCGTGGATTTGAGGTCGGGCCAGAATTTCTTGTGGTTTTTGGCTCCGAATTTTCAACAGCAGCAATAGCTTCGCTACAGCGAAGGGTGTCTGCCGGTCTCGAGTTCCTCCAGAGTTTTATGGCGTGGGACGCTTTAGGAGGGGTGACCAACAATGGAGTGTCGATGCAGCGAACCACTCATAACTGCAAAAATTTGTTTAGTTGGGGGTATTTTGGGTCTTTCACCATAAATGTATTCACATATAAATATAAAGTTTTAGAGCTTTTAACTCTTAAGTTTTAGAACAATCATTAATGAGTATTAATTGATCTTTTCTCTTGTATACACATTGATAGGATGTGTGAGCTTGAGTGAGTTGTAATCCTTGTCGATTGAATCAAAGAAAGGAAGTCATCATCTATGGAAACCGTACTGGTGAACCACGTACATCTTGTCTTGTGCTTGTTGGTATTTGTTTTTTTTTCTCTTACTTTCTCATTACTTTGCATTTAGTTTATATTCTCTTGTTATCTCTTTGGGTTATTCCCATCTTGGACCTTGGGCATGCATGAATCACTCAATTTGAGTGATTATCTGCACATCGTTTCTTAGGAACACTTTTGAGAGGGGACTCTATTAGATTAAGAATCTAATATAATGGAATCATCGCTGCAACAATGGTCTATCATGGGAACAATGAAGTACATAGACTCAAAATACTACACAGTCCCAAATGAAAAGGCAACTATCGTGCAAGTTTACTTAATCCCTCGGATATTCTGACAACTCAAACGAGGGGCTCTACATATACTTGGGGTTCATGATGGGAGAGGCCAATGACTAGTCTGTGCGGAACCACCCCAAGGTCTTGGGCCCCTAGCTGAAATTCTAAAACAAGTGCTTTATAGTAAATGGAAAAATATTATTAAATTTTTTTTGATGACGCTCTATGAAAAACTAAATTTTTACCCATCATTCATATCACTATTAGTACCCTTTCTGCTAGTTTTTGCACTTGCAGTGACAGTATTAAACAGTTTTTATGACACTTTTGTATAAACCTGTCATAATTGCTCCTCTTTCAATTTTATCAGGGCCTCCACAAATATCCTAAAACTCGGCGGCTCAAGACACCCACCTGTGTTGCCTTTCTTAAGGGACGACCCTGCGTGTGTGATAGAATTTTGAGTGCCAATCCAAGTGGGATTGACAAAACAGAACTTCATATTAAGGATTAATCGTATGGATCAGCCCACAACATTCTACGATGTGAAAAGCAGACTCAGAGACTCACTTATAAGTACTGGCAAGCTTTAATGAAAGACAAACAAGTGATCTAGTGTTCGTGGCACTGCGAATGACAATGTCTTTTTCTAGGCTATTTAGACTTTGACCCCCCACCTTTAGGGTCAGATTTTAGTCTGACCCCAAAATGAAAGTTGGAACAACTATTTGAGTTACGTCAAAAAATATGTTGCAAAAGCTCACAAAGTATAGTAAAAGATAATTTCATAGTGTTGCTAAATCCTTACATAGAGAGTATAATTCAATTACTAATTTATATTGAGGGTTAACACAGCAGGAATCCTAACAAGTGGGGAGGAAGAAATTCAAAGTATCCCTATTATTTAATATGTAACATTGTTTCAAAGTTGCCATTCTTAATAAATATTATGCAGTAAGTACTCTCAATGTTTTTTAAAGGCAAGTTAATAGATACAGGTGAATGTATTTGGAGTACAAGCTGCAGATTCTGGAGAGCCCAATAGAACTTAATCACAAGGTGTTTTTATTGTGTAATATCATTCATTAATTTATGATTTTACGCATGTGAGTATATCACGTTATACTCCTTGTGGAGGAGAACGCATTACCACTTCGAACCGTCTCAAAAGACGTGTGGATCCCATATTAAATTGACCCTAAAGTTGACCAAAATTTAATTTTGTCAACTTAATTAAAACCAAAAAAAGCCATAAATTCTTACCCATCCTCCTAGAATCAAAATCAGATAACAATCATTGTTTATAAAGTAAAGCCTGATAACAAACATGACAAGGTGCTCTTATTCTGCAACATAATGGTTAGAACTGCACAATTTAGAAACAAAATTATACTTATATGCAAGTCCAAAATGTTTTAAGATTTCTTATATTTAAATTCTTAGAATTCTGGAGCAGAAAAAAATGTGTACTTATCAACAAAGAGTTTTTGGTAAATATCTTATTCATTAATCTTTTCAGTTGAGCATCACGTGATTGAACTATCCAGCACAGTGGCGGATCCAGGATTTTTGGTTAGGAGGGGCAAAAGTCTCGAGTGGTGCCGGGAGCAGGAGCCCCCTAGGCAAATTTTTTTGGGGTTAATTTAAGTTTTATACAAATTTTTGATCAAAAAATAGTGCAGGCAAGATCTCACAAAAGGGGTCCCTTAAAAATTGCACCCCTAAAAAAAAAATTACACATTTTGCATCCCTAAAAAAAAAAATTGAAAATATCAGGGCCTCCCAGATCCGCCCCTGATCCAGCATCCAGCACATTCATAAAAAGAGTAACTGTTCTAAAATGGTAAAAAATTGTCTAAACTAAACTAAACAACACAATATACAAGTTTTTTTCCCAGATACTCATGAAGATCATGATTAATTATCAATCTCTGCAAGTCAAGTACATATTTTAGAATGAACAAGTTATTCATTATTTAAGACTACTCTAAATGAAGCACGCTATTACTACGGATAACACTTGGTGGACTCTTAATTGGGACTCCCGCTTACGTGGCGCGTTATCATTGATTGATCCTTTATAAACGTGGGTCCGCGCCAGCGGCAATAACCAATCGCGACACGCCATGTCAGCAAGTCGCGATTTTGAGTCCCAATTTTGAGTCGGCCTAGCATTACTCCTATTACTACATTGCCCGTAAGTGGTAATATCAAACTGTATTAAATTAGATTTGGCTTTATTAGAAATTTATCACAAATTCATTATAAAAGAGATTTGTATTAAAATTCTTAGAATTCTTGAAGGGAAAAAGAAAAGTTCAGTTCTTATTACTCTAAGAATAAGGAGTCCGTGGTAAATATCTTACTCAAAGATCTTTTAAGCTGAGTCTGGGCATCACATGAATTAAATATCCAGCACAGGTTGCTACATTCATAAAAAGAATAACTTCTCTAAATTAGACTTACACACCCCGTATGCATAAGGTACAAGGGATTGATGCGAAATGTATAAGTGGGATGATGCACATATTATCTCAAATAGGCACAAATATCCATTCCAATTGTAACATAGGGGTGTAACGGTAGGGGTACGAATGGCAATTTTTGAAACGATGCAGAATTAACATAGTATGCCATGTTTTTATCAGGTCTTTTTGATATGAAATTGTCGTGTCGTGTTAATCATGCTTTTATTCAAGTTATCATATATATCTTTGTTCAATTGAGTCAATACAATTTTAGAATTCGTTTTAGTGTCAAATAAAAAAACACAATCTCGTGTCGGTGTTCATGTTCAAAAAGTCATTATCGTGTATGTCGTGGCCGCCCATAACCTTACGTAACAACACGAATTGCCGCACCTAAATAAAAACACACAAGAACTTGCTAAAATTAAATAGGAACAGTGACTGATGTTTCATATTTTGAACCGAATCGCCAAAAATACATCAAAGAAAAGAGAGCAAATGGTTTTAACATAAACCCAAATAAACCAACTTGATCAATAATCACAATAAAGAACTACCTAATCTTTCCATGTACATAATAGCTGAACAAACGCTATAACTGACAAAATATAGATGAATAATAAAACCCAGTCAAAGAATCGAAGAAAAAGAACCTCAATCAGCACACACACACACAAAAAAAAGGTATAATCTTGTAACACCCGTTGAATCTGATTCCAGCAGCAGCGAGTGAGGAGAAAAGGAAATGAAAAAAATTTGGACCATTTCTCGATTTGTGCGTGTCATCCTTGCGCAGGGGCCATGCTAATCTTCTCTGTATCGTTCCAATTTTATCGGATGTCCCCGAAGGGACAAACTGATATGCTCTAAGCGTTTCCATATTAACCTTCGCTTTCTTTAAGCTCCAAACGATGTGGGATGAAGGCTTCAAAACCAAACACGCCCCTAAACTATTGCTGGGTCTTCTTTAAAATTGTACTCTTTTTGTTTCAGTTGTGGGTATTTTCTCACAAACATTTCAAATACGAATTTCTCATATGATTAGCTTGCATTCGTTCCAATATTTAAAGAAGAATATTTAGTGGTCACAAGTTACAACTTCATCCACCAACCAACCAACGTGTACATGCACATGATTTACGTATGCAATTTCAAAAAAGTATTTTTCATATTTGAAATATTAAATAATACCAAAGAAATTTCAAAAATAGAAGTTACTAGTTTTTAGTACCGTGCGATGCGCGAGCGCTTTGTAGTCTTCGTAGTATAAATTTAGTTATAGCCATATTTTTAAAAATATATTTCAAAAATATAGTAATGTAATAGAAAAAGTTGGATCCATCCGAAAGTAATTCAAGGCCTTCTGGGATGCATGTCATCTTCCTAATTGTATTTGTAATGCATTTGAAAATAGTTGTAGTAAATCTTGAACATATATTTATTGTATATACACAGTTGTGGACGAATGAAATGTCAGTAGTTTCCATTGAACATATTTAAATTTCTTTAAATAGTCCCTTAAATTTATTTTGAAATTTTTATTTTTATTAAAACTGAAACGGGATTTTTTATTTAAAAATCGAGGCAATTTTTCTTTATTTAAAATAATTTCAAAGTTCGAGCATCTCGTTCAAACGAGATGGAAATCTCGTTCTAATGAGATCTCCTTTTTGTTCGATGTTTGATTGAAGCTTACTTCGTTCGAACATCGAACGAGGGCTACTATTTTAGGTAAAAAAAAAACTCTTAAGCCGTTGAATCTGATTCCGACAGTGAGTAAAGAGAAGGAAATGAAAAAAAATTGGACCATTTCTCGATTTGTGCATGTCATCCTTGCACAAGGGCCATGCTAATCATCTTTGTATCATTCCAATTTTATCGGATGTCCCCGAAGGGACAAACTCTTATGCTCGAAGAATTTCTATATTAACCCTCTGCTTCTTTATGGTCCAGACGATGTGGGATGAAGACTTCAAAGGAAGACGGGTTCTCTTTGAAATTAATATTGTGGGTTATTTTCTAACAAACATTTTAAAAATTGGTGAATAGACCTTTTTAGTTCGTACAAAAATGTAATATAAAGAGACATATTTAATTTAAGTAAAAGATTATCTTAGTTATTGATTCAGACATCGCCAATTTTTCTCAATGGCACCATGACATTCTCTAAAATGATTGCACATTATATTTTAAAAAGTTGTGATATTGGAGAGAACAAATGAGGTAACCTTTTGTTGGACATAGTTGTGGAAGAAGTGATCATCAATTGAAAGATTCAAATCTCCTTATTAAAGCTAAACAGAAGGAGAGAGAAAAAATATTATTTTGCTGAACTGACTTGATAAAAAATTGGTGGCTACAATCGCTCCTTATATGGAACTTTGATAAAAAAAAATTGGTGGCTACAATCGCTCCTTCTATGGAACTTCAATAACATAATGCTAGAAATAAGCAAAAAATAAAGGAGATTTGACACTTTCAAATTGACCACTTCTTTCAAAAATATCGCCAACACCTTTTGCATGACCCTTTTACTTTCTTATTACAACATAAAATTTATTGAATCTTTTCGGTCGGTAGTGCCAAAATAAAGGGAATCTAGGAAGGAGGTAGAATTTAACCATTTTAGTTGTTTTCCTCCTTTCGGGCTTTCAAAGCAATGTAATCCTCTGTCGAACTAGATATGGAGCTAGATATGTTTCCCTCTGTCGAACGTTCAAAAGAATTTCCCAGTTCCTTATATATAGAGGCCCTCACCCCTCATTTCGAAAAACTTCGAAAATCAAGGAAAGACTTTAAAAATTATCAAGAGCACTCTGAAAATCATCGAGAGCCCAAAAATCCTATTTTATAACTTTCTTAACCCCGAGTGTCCAATATACTCAAGCTAATTATGAAAGTATTTAAAAGCTCGTACTTCATAAAAGTCGTGTTACCCCTAAAAAGTAAAGACCCTATTATCGTGAAGTTGCTTCCAAGTCCCAAATAGAGTCAAACCTCTGTAGAAAATAAGAAAGACAAAAGACTTCTAGTCGGAGCTCTAACCAACTAGAAATAGAAAAAAAAAGGTCAAGACTTTTAGACGAAGCTCTTCCCGACTGAAAAATACTAGTAAAAGGAGGTACTTACCCTAAAAAAAAAGTCGGCCTTTTCTACGAGGGTAAAGAACTGCTATCCAAATTTTGGGGAAATACCCCCATATATATTGCAATAAATTGTACATATCTGTAAATTTAATTTAGCTCGACCCCCCTTTTAGGGGTTCGGGTATAAAATTTACACCGTTTATATTTTAAAGCATGATTTATAAACAAACACCTCTATTAATTGACTTGGCATACTCATGTGTTAAAACCATGCTAATCAAATGCCACATTGACAATTGCAAAACATGAAAATATACTTTTCAAAATAATTCCACGGAAAGTGTCCGTGAGCCGAGTCAATCCGAAACTTTACACCGAGCCAAAGTCTAAAATCCAATTACTCCTGCAAATTCTCCAAACAGATAAAACACGTCCATGCCATGACAACCAAATATTTGTTTTCATATCCAAATACTCGTCAAACATCGACCACTGATTAGACATTATTTTAGCATATAAATATATCAATCCAACACAACGGAAATCATATATTAAGGACTACGCTCCCTAAATACCGTAATACTGTGTATTATATACCTGGTATCCCAACACTAGGGCAGGAAACGGGTTGAGTACGGGGAGGGTTTACCGAGACCCTAACCCGCTCCGCGAAAAAAATATTATCCCGAACCCGCCCCGCGACCCACGATGGGTTTAGCTTTTAAGCCCCGAACACGTTTAAATATAAACCTCCTAAACCCACCCCACCCCGTTAACATTATATAGGTCAAAATTCCGTTCGAGGAAGGCTAAAACCCGCTTTTTATAAATTCCAATAGCAATCTGATAGTTAATTTGATTGTAAATCTGAATCCACACAAGAAATTGACAACCACAATATATCATGATCTGATTCTAAATGTAGCACTTAGATTTAGAAAGAAAAACTTGATATAAAATACAACTCGTGTATATGGGTAGGATTATGATATTAGAGCAATCTATTTACAAAACCCAAAAGAAACTACAAGAGCTTTTACTAAACCAACAAAATCAACCAATTATTTACCCAAAATATAGTCTACTAAATTAAAATCGAGTAGCCCAATTATTAACCAAGTATTACAGTCCAAAAAAATAGTTTTCAACAAATACAAAACATTCCAATAGATTGTTAAAATGTATTTTTCAACTTAAAATCCAGCTATCCAAGCCAAGCCAAGCCAAGCCAAGCCAAGTCAGATCCAACACTACAACCTGAAATAGAACGCAATTAAAATTTAGATTACACATTGAATAAAAAATAAAATAAGAAAAAAAATATCAAAGAAAAAAACTCACCAGCTCATTAAAAAAATGTGAACGAGTTTCACAAACCAGCAAGTTGTTATTATTCAGTTGGGTGGAGCAATGGCAAAATATAGTTCAAGTAATAAAACAATTCCTATTAGCTTAATTATTTAATTATGAGGCTCATATTTAAATGTTATGGAGCTCATATAGGATTCATATTTAAAAACTATTAATCAAATATAAAGTTCATTTTTAAAAGGTAAAAATATAAAGCTCATTTTTTTAAATTATGAGTAAATTATTAGTATTTTTACATACTTGGAATTGTAATACTAAGTTGGACAGAAATAAATGAGTTGGCCCAACCCATACGTGGTTCGCTCGTATTTTAATCCAACCCAGATCTAGCTCAATTCAGATTTACCCCAACCTACATTTAACTCAAACTATATTTGACCCGCACAAATTAAACCCATCTCCCCTGCTTGTGGAGTTATCTATACGCCTCATCCGTGTCTTCCCTCTCACCATCTCAACACCCTTTGAGTTATTTCTATTATTCTCAAGGGTCTCACTCAAAGTTTGACTATGACTTCCATCACATCTCAGGTGTCATATGGCCCATGAAGGATCTTATTCACAATCCCATGGTTAAGATCATCTACAGCCCTTCTTGTTTTCTTTGTGATATCTGTAGGAAATAGTAATGGCAGAATAATAGAAATAACTCAAATTCGAAATAGATAAAATTAAAAGGTCTTGTTGATCAGGTTTGTGTTGAACACAAAGTCCTAAAGGTGAAATTGTTCGCTGATATATGTAGTTGTCAGCCTCGTGAACACACACCCCCCAGGATTCAAAGGTCAGATTTAAACACCAGCTTTGTGTAAATCTTCGAACTCTCACGATACTCCAGCACTCCCAAAAACATGACGAACATAAATGTATTTGCAGAAAATAGCAAAAGAATTTTTGCAGAGAAAGTGATTTGCAGAAAATAGCAAAAGAATTTTTGCAGATAACGTGAAAGAGATTTCCCATACGTTTTTGACTCTGTAGCCTTTTCTTATATAAGGGAAATGGTAAAAAATGTGGGTAGAGGTTTTAGCCAACTAACCCACTAAGATCTTCACTAACAGCTATAGTGGAAGAAACAGTCAAACGGTTTAATTAAAATTAAAACAATTTTGAAAATATTTAATGCACATTAGAAATCCTCAAGAGCCCGAGGCCCCAAGTCCCAATATTTGACCCTTAATAATAAGTGTACCCCCTAGGAATTGAACTCATGACCTCAAGCATAAAATCCCACAAACTTACCACTTGGCCACTTACCCCAAATCATTTATTTCATTCAAAATAAATATATATACTGTGACACCCCGACTAATTAAATACCGGGTAGCTACTCCTTTATTAAATTAATTCAAAATGCCAAGTTGGTCCAGTTAATAGAATCACTGTCGAAAATATTTAAATGATTACTAACCACCTAGTATTTAAAAAGTAAGTTGCCAAATTTTAATTTAAGTCCGATTAACATGCAACAAGTGTAAAGAAGAATAATAACACCATTCACCATAACGAAGTCAATAGAATAACCATCACATAATGTAAATAAAGTCTGGAGGAAAAACTCCTCACTACAAATCCCACAACTGAAATAAGTAACGAAAATACTGAATACTGAATCAACACATGACAAGTCTGAAAAACTGAAATGGAAAGATGTCTCTAATAGAAATGGGCAACATGCCCTACAACTGATAGATACTGAATCTGGAATCCAAATGATAGAAGCGTCTAAAAGCAAATCCCTGTAGCTTCCACAAACAGCTACAGCTCGTCACCTGAATGAGTATCCTGTGCATGGTGTCCTTGTGGCTGGGCACCTAAAATGGTTTTACAAGAAAAATAGATTTGAAAGCAAACGGGTCAGAGCCCGAATGTGGAGATATTTTAAAAACCTGCAAGTGCTTTAAAAACATTTAAAACATTAAATGCAAAGTACATGTTAGGACGTGCACTCACATGAAATTCTCACCTCTCGTCTAACTGTGCACTCCTAACGTAAGTACCCATCTAAAATGACACAAACCACTAGCTAATGACATCATATCTAACTAGACTGTCATAGGTTCTACCCTTATTACTAGGTTCCCATTTACATAATAACGATCTCAATAAGTAGGGGCTCAACGTAAACTCAGATGCTCAATATACAATATATATCACTATCAGTTATTCCGTTATGTTTTTCTCAAAACAATACCGTAATTATATTCACAACATTAACATGAAGGTTCCCATTAATTAAGTGTATATTATTCACATCATAAATATACAATACAAGCACACCGAGAACTAAGTTGCGGTGCACACATACTCTGCTATCCATCCCGGTACATCATGTACATAAGGATCACATATTCCGAATCTCTCAGGAATAGTTCACAGATAACAACATCACAAATAATAGAGGCGAACACAGTCACATCACATGGGTCACGCACATACCTACGCTCCCACGATCAGCGGACTTATCAACATCCCAATAAGTCTTTCTATGACCTATGTTCATTAAGGTAACCAGTCTAAATCCGGGAAACACAAGGATTAGAGGGCCCTAAGCGAACGCAAACCTCCCGTGATAGCAAGTATGGTAGGTATGTCATACACACAAATCATATACCAATACTAAGTAAACACGCATCTTAGTAATCACCGTAATTAATTGTACTACATATCGCATTCTCGTACCAACTTAATATATATATAACTTATATAATCCCGGTTCACATTTATACGCGCCATAATTTATTCTCACGTCGTAGTAGGCACTCACGTCTCGACTCAAATGTCTATTTGATTTGATCCACACTTATATAATTTACTCCTCATAATATCCCAAATGTCCCAAGTATACTAATACACCATCAAAGTAATGTTATCTCTATCCTCGAACAAGTTTACGGGACTCCCAAAATCAAAACAGGCCAAAAAGGCCTAAACTGCCAGCTCGTTAGAAGTCTCGTTCGAACGAGGCTGTTCGAACGAGATTTCAGTTCGTTCTAACGAGCTGTACCTTCTAACGAGATCTCGTTCGAACGAAGTTATCGAACGAGATTCCCTTTCATTAGAAGCGACTGGTAAACTCGTTAGAAGCTCGTTCGAACGAGCTCGTTCGAACGACCTGGAGAGGTCTTCTAACGAGGGACCAGTTTCGGCCCAGATTTTCTCCAATCTCGTTTTTCATCCATTTTAACACCTCAAACCTCTTCCAAAGTTCATCCCAACAACGTTTTAGGGTCTCTAATTCATCCTAAGCATATTAAAGTCACCTCCTAACATGTTTTAAGGAATTAATTCGTCCTAACCATCATTAAATCACAAGTCTCTACACTTTTCCCCAATTTTTCAAGAACATAAACCCTAGATTTTTATCATCATCAATTCCCAGAATTTAATCCGTTTTTACATCACATAAATTTGTAATTTCTGAATTCAATCTTCCAATAACTTTTCTACATGCAAACCTATACCCAAAATTAAACTAACAACTTCCAATTTCATGGGTTTTCCTTTATCTCTCAAACAAGAATGATTATTAAGATTTCTAACATGGAAGAAACATTTACTGCATAAAGAATGTAATTTAAATCACTTGCCTTGATTCGATCTCTGATTTTGATGACGATTTCCTCTCTCTTTCTGCAAAATTCCCTCTCTCTCTTTCTCAAAGCTTCTTCTCCAATGGCTATGGTGGCTAGGGTTTTCTTTGGGAAAGTAATTAGAAACCTAATTCTAATAACCTACGTAACCTATTGGGTTAACATGGGTTGGTTAGTGGCTTAGTGGGTCAAACTCACATCAGATTAAGACTCCTAATTTTCGTCATTTTTAATTCCTAAAAATACGAAATTACCAAAATACCCTTTATGTTGTCGGTTTGGCCTAAAAATACCCCGGGACCCAAATTAAAACCCCGGCTAGTGTTTTCTGACTATCTCGACTCTTCTGGACGCGTTGGCGCACTCAAAACGACCATACAATTAATAGAATTTAAATTCACTTTTATAAATAAAATAATTATATCCTGACGCGACTGTCACACGCGTCCCAATAAAATGACCAAATTGCCGTATATCAATCTCACGACAAATTTCATAATTCAATATTCATATAACATCATATGTACTCAATATAGTCAAATACCAACTCACATCTCGCTAGTATTTTACCCGGATTAATTTCCAATTAATTCTCATTTAATTAATTAATCCCAAAATAAATATTGCCAAAAATACGGGGTATTACATACTTCCCCTCTAATAACTGAATTTCGTCCCGAAATTCGGAACTAGAAAGTACCTGCTAAAAACAACTCTAGATAACGTTCGCGCATCTCATCCTCGCGCTCCCATGTGGACTCCTCGACATTGTGATGTCGCCACTGAACACGCACTAACGGAACTATCTTTGACCGCAACTTCCTCTCACTTCGGTCCCAAATAGCAATTCCCTTTCGTTAGAAGCGACTGGTCAACTCGTTAGAAGCTCGTTCGAACGAGCTCATTCGAACGACCTGGAGAGGTCTTCTAACGAGGGACCAGTTTCGGCCCAGATTTTCTCCAATCTCGTTTTTCATCCATTTTAACACCTCAAACCTCTTCCAAAGTTCATCCCAACAACGTTTTAGGGTCTCTAATTCATCCTAAGCATATTAAAGTCACCTCCTAACATGTTTTAAGGAATTAATTCGTCCTAACCATCATTAAATCACAAGTCTCTACACTTTTCCCCAATTTTTCAAGAACATAAACCCTAGATTTTTATCATCATCAATTCCCAGAATTTAATCCGTTTTTACATCACATAAATTTGTAATTTCTGAATTCAATCTTCCAATGACGTTTCTACATGCAAACCTATACCCAAAATTAAACTAACAACTTCCAATTTCATGGGTTTTCCTTTATCTCTCAAACAAGAATGATTATTAAGATTTCTAACATGGAAGAAACATTTACTGCATAAAGAATGTAATTTAAATCACTTGCCTTGATTCGATCTCTGATTTTGATGACGATTTCCTCTCTCTTTCTGCAGAATTCCCTCTCTCTCTCTTTCTCAAAGCTTCTTCTCCAATGGCTATGGTGGCTAGGGTTTTCTTTGGGAAAGTAATTAGAAACCTAATTCTAATAACCTACGTAACCTATTGGGTTAACATGGGTTGGTTAGTGGCTTAGTGGGTCAAACTCACATCAGATTAAGACTCCTAATTTTCGTCATTTTTAATTCCTAAAAATACGAAATTACCAAAATACCATTTATGTTGCCGGTTTGGCTTAAAAATACCCCGGGACCCAAATTAAACCCCTGGCTAGTGTTTTCTGACTATCTCGACCCTTCCGGACGCGTTGGCGCACTCAAAACGACCATACGGTTAATAGAATTTAAATTCACTTTTATAAATAAAATAATTATATCCTGACGCGACTGTCACACGCGTCCCAATAAAATGACCAAATTGTCGTATATCAATCTCACGACAAATTTCATAATTCAATATTCATATAACATCATATGTACTCAATATAGTCAAATACCAACTCACATCTCGCTAGTATTTTACCCGGATTAATTTCCAATTAATTCTCATTTAATTAATTAATCCCAAAATAAATATTGCCAAAAATACGGGGTATTACATATACTTATATCCCAACAATCCCCCACATGAATGAAATAAATAAATATAAAAAGACGCTCTGGAGTACCATAAGGAGTGACGTAAAAAGCGAAGGTGTCATTCGACTTGAACCTTTACTTTGTGTTGATCTATTGAGTTTACCGGTTGATAGTGAACTGATGTCTTAAACTATTTCAGCGTTATTGTAAACTTAGGTCAATAGAATACACACGTGACTCCCAAAAATCATCATCAAGTTCACACAGTTGTGCTCCTTTCGGCCTTGAGCATGCCCAGGTTTCTTGAGTGCTCTAGAGAATCAACCTTAATTCTCATAGGAAGCGACCCCACTACCACACTCATATAGGTGCTTCTATCAAGAGTGTACTGTATCTCACACCCCACTGAATAACAGCTATAGAAAGCATTAAGAGATTAAATCTCATCCTCCATCGATACAGAGGTACTACATCATAGGAATGGGTTTTAAGTAAAACTTAAATTTGTACCCCCACAAATCACTCGTATAACTTTGTTATCCCATTGAACCCAGATCTTGAGATCTCCAGTCATATGGGTTGGGTTTCCATTATAGGTGATTTAGATATTAATAGGCTTTAGGCCCATTCCCCTCGATGTTTGATAAACTGGCTCTCTAGCTAGCCCTTTAGTCAATGGATCCTCCAAGTTTTCCTTTGACTTGACATAGCCGATTACTATATGTGACAACCCGCTCTAAATAATAACGGGTGGCCAGCCCTATACTACATAAATCAGGTATCTCAGATGGTACAGTCTCAACATCAACATACAACACTATAATATAAGGCTAACTACCCATGATCATAAAAAGCGAATTGTCAAAAATTTAAAACTTTTTATTTAACAACAACAACAACAAAACCAATAATGCAATCACAACCAACAATATACATCTAACTATGATGAGTGAAATGTGCAAACTCTAAAGATATATACAAGAGTACAATACAATGTACAACAAAGTTTCAACAATGAAATACCCGAATATGCTGTTGGGTAACAGACAATACAATACTCTGAGAAAATGAAATAAGAAAGTGTTAATCTACAACACTTGAATACTAACTCCATATACAACTGAATCTTAATCTAGATATACAAAGATAGGAATCGACTAAAACAAAGTGCCGCAACAGTCCGCTACTGCCACAGCTCCGCGAATCCTGAATGGAGGAACATCAAACGCGTCCTTGCGGAGGAACACCTGAAGTAGTACAATATATACATGGAGGAGAAAATCTGAATGGGTCAGAGCCCGAGTTTGAAAAACATTTTATAGCAAGTGTATTAAAATGCATAATAATTATAAATATATTATTACATGATTTAGTTGGAATCGAACTCTCCATAATAATTCAACTCACCTCTCATCTAAAGCGCGCACTAAACGTAGGCACGTGATCTCCAAATGGATGTCCGATTCTATTTAGGTAAGAGGATCCTAACTTAAACCCAAAAGAAGTATTTAAGTGAAATCATCTAACACTACACCAAAATGGGCAAATTGTCACCTTTCAGCCGGCCAGCCTTGTCAAGGTCATTGACCGTGACAAAAAACATGCGTTTTATGTCACGGTCATTGACCTTGACACGACCGTGACAAATAATTGTCACGGTCATTGACCGTGACAAGTCCGTGACCCGAATATCGTCGAGGGTGGAATAGTCCATGGACGTGTGCTTCAAGAGATGGAGTCACGGGTGCTCGTCACGCATGTCATACCCGGGAAGGAGAACTCCCTATTGTGGTTGCGCGAACAATGCGGCACGACTTATACTAGTGGCTGCGTCAATTCGTATGTCGTGTGGCCTACTCACCTCCTCAGTTTTATCCAAGACATGTAGTCACATTATTTTCAAGTTTGTCCATTTTAATTATATTTGGATTATATCGTCATGTATATTATTTTTACTTTGAATATTTGGATTATACTGTCATGAATATATTTGGATTATATCTTTAGTTTGTGTTGGATATATGATGTTTGGAACAGGTACAATGTTGCTATAACAGGTACAAATATACTGCTAGACAGTGCCAGTGGCCATACTGCCCAGCAGTTTTTTTTTTAATTCTGCCCAGAATTGTCACGGTCAATGACCGTGATAATTTTTTTAAAAAAAGGTCACGGCTTTGTCACGGTTATAAACCGTGACAAACGTGTCACGGTCATTGACCTTGACACGACCGTGATACAAAATGCGTGTTTTTTTTCAAGGTTGTCAAGGTCAATGACCGTGACACGACCGTGACAAAAAAAGTTATCTCGCCTCGAAATGTCACGGTCATTGACCTTGACAAGGTGGATTTGTCAAGGTCAATGACCTTGACAAATGGGCAGATTTGGTGTAGTGTAACCTATCCCCCAATACACTTGTTTCCATAATTTATAAGTTATATACATTAACTTTAATGTAATAGTTATAGTTATCTTTATAATGTTCATTTGTTGAACATATAAAGTTACATGATCAAATCATGTCCACATCATCCCAATATATCAACAATCTTATTTACTATAATTTTATATTCTAGTGATGCCCATATAAGGCATGAAACCATATATATAATTATTATATATGTGTTATTAGCATCAAGAGTTAAGGACTAAACTCCTCCCGATTCTCAACACGGCGCTGCGTTTCGTGCGTGGGACGTCTTGCCGAAGCGAAATCCAAACAAGGAACCCCCCCGTTACACTACTCCTGACCGTATCAATTCTCGGGGCTCATTATGCCCTCAATGCAAGATGTAAGTAACCCAAATGATTATTATCCAATTTTAATTAATTAATATTCATAATTCTCAACAGTACACGGCGTTTCATGCGTGGGACGTCTCGCCGAAGCGAAATCCAAACAAGCCCCCCCCCCCCCCCCGTTACACTACTCCTGGCACTGTCGATCGTTAGGATAGGTGATATATATATATATATATATATATATATATATATATATATATATAATTATGAGCATTAAGGGCTAAACTTATCCCCAAGTTCCAACATTACACTGCGGTTCGTGCGTGGGACGTCTCGCCGAGGCGAAATCCAAACAAGGAACCCCCCCCCCCCCCCCCGATACACTAATCCTGGCAATGTAGGTCGTTAGGTCCATTATTCCCTTGATACCCAAGTACAAACACAAGTAATAATAACCATCCAACCGAGCTATAACTCGAAGGACGCAGGCTCACATGCTATCATCTTCCAGCAGCCCATATACATAGCAAACTGGGGCCACCTGGTGGGGTTCAACGACACCCACCTCGTGATCTACTCACGCACACAACGTCCCAGGAAGCGGTCATAGCTCCGAACCGTCAAGTGAGAGCGACACATACCCACGACCTCTCACCCCCAAAATAAATAATTACATTTAACCACAAATCTTCAACCCAACCATATTCATAACATTAATATACCTCAAATAATTCAGCACAACTAATCTAGAACTTTAAATCCATCCTAAACACATCAAATAAAAGATTTATGTCAAAAATCTAGGTTTTAACCTATTTATCCCAAATTTCTAGAAATTTATCCACAAATCATGAAATAAATGATACACAATAATTATTTAGCAAGTTTAATCACTTGCCTCGGGTTCGTAGGGTCTGAATCCGCCTCAAGATGGCGAGATGGCCGAAAAAACCCACTTTTCTCGTTTTTTTCTTCTTCCTTTCTCCTTTTCTCTCTCTTTCTTTCTAGGGTTTTCCTCTTTCTCTTAAGTGAGAATGACTTCTCACGTGGCTTTTAAGCCTTATCCCACAAGATACACACTTTAAATGATAGTACACACTTTAAATGACTTAGTAACATTAATTCGAGTAAAACTGACTTAAACTATTTCGGAACCTAAATAGACCCCAAGTACAGTCATTTCGACTTTCTCGACCTTTCCGAAAACAATGGTACCCTCAGAATTTCCATTCGACACACTTTCTAACAACTCCAAATTTTGAACCTCAATTGTCGATTTAATTATTTCTTCAATAAAATATTATTTATTTCTCCCAAAATAAATAAATCATTGTCTCCAAAACCTCGGGTTGTTACACTATAACACCATATCACTGTGTTGTGTCTCCTCCTGATATATCTAGACTTTCCATTGTAGGAGTTATTATGTGCTCTTCCGATCACTGCTTGATTGTCACAGTGAATGGACAAGGCTGGAACTGGTTTAGGCCACAAATGAATATATAATATGAAGTTCCTTAACCATTCAGCCTCTTCACTTTCTTTATCCAACGCTATTAACTCTGAATCCATAGTGGATCTAGCTATGCATGTTTGCTTGGTAGATTTCAAAGATATAGCGCCTCCTGCCAAGGCAAAAACATAGCCACTCGTAGACTTACATTCATCATTATCAGAAATCCAATTAGCATAACAAAAGCCTTCAATTACATAAGGATATCTAATATAATGAATACCATAATTTATTGTGTATTTAGATATCTCAAAACTCTAATCAAAGCATCCCAATGTTCATTATTAGGATTACAAGTGTATCTGCTAAGTCTACCCACAGCATATGCAATATCAAGTCTTGTGTAGTTCATAAGATACATTAGACGACCTATAACTCTAGAATATTTTAATGATGATACACCAGGACCCGAATGTTTCCTTAAGTGATAACTAGGGTCATAAGGTGTTTTAGCAGGAATACAATTAAATTGTTCAAATTTTCTAAGAACTTTCTCTACATAATAAGATTGGGTTAAAACAATTCCTTCAGAATTTTTAATGATTTTAATTCCAAGTATAACATCAGCAACACCCAAATCTTTCATATCAAATTGCTTATTAAGGAAACTTTTAGTTTTATTAACTACATCCATATCAGTTCCAAAAATAAGCATATCATTCACATATAAGCAAATAATCACACCAGAATTATCCTTGAATTTGCTATAAATACATTTACCCGCTTTATTAATGTTAAAACCATTAGAGATCATTACTTGATCAAATTTTTCATGCCATTGTTTAGGAGCTTTTTTTAGTCCATATAAAGATTTTTTAAGTCTACACACTTTTTGATCTAGGCCTTGGACTACAAACCCCTTGGGTTGATCCATATAAATTTCTTCTTCAAGATCTCCATTCAAAAAATCCGTTTTAACATCCATTTGATGAATTATCAGATTATGTAATGAAGCAATAGAAATTAATATCCTAATAGATGTAATTCTAGTAACCGGAGAGTAAGTATCAAAGAAATCAATTCCTTCCTTTTGCCTATAGCCTTTAGCTACCAATCTTGCCTTAAATTTATCAGTAGAACCATCAACTTTTAATTTCCTTTTAAAAATCCATTTGCATCCAATAGTTTTACATACTTTAGGTAAGTCAACTAACTCCCACGTGTTGTTAGAAATAATATAATCATATTCACTATTAATAGCTTCTTTCCAAAAAATAGAATCGGGTGAGGACATTGCCTCACTAAAAGTGACGGGGTCATTTTCCATTAAGTACGTTAAAAATTCAGTACCAAAAGAAGTAGCTATCCTAGGTCTTTTACTTTTCCTAATTTCAATATCTTCTGAATTTGGAGATTCATTTCTAACACTAGGACCCACTGGAACAGAACTACTAGTTCCCTCACTTCTCACTTTAAAAGGAAATTTGTCCTCATAAAATTCAGCATCTCTTGACTCAAAAATAGTGTTTTTATCCATATATTTATTTTTAGAATCAATTACAAGAAACCTATAAGCATTATTGTTTTTAGCATAACCTATAAAAACACAATCAACAGTCTTTGGGCCAAGTTTAGTTCTCTTAGGTACTGGTATTGAAACCTTAGCAAGACACCCCCACACTTTAAGGTATTTATAAGAAGGTTTTCTATTTTTCCACATTTCATAAGGAGTTTTGTCATTATTCTTAAAATGTATTTTATTAAGAATATAACAAGCAGTAAGAAGTGCCTCACCCCACATATTATAAGGTAATCCCGAAGTGCTTAACATAGAATTTACCATATCCTTAAGAGTTCTGTTTTTTCTTTCAGCTACACCATTAGATTGGGGTGAATAAGGAGGAGCAACTTGATGAATTATTTCATTTTCTTTACAATATTTGTCAAGATCACCGGTGTATTCTCCTCCCCTATCGAATCTTAATGTTTTAATGGATTTCTCCAATTACTTTTTAACTTCTAATTTATAAGAAATAAATTTTGAGAAACTCTCATCTTTACTCGTAAGGAGATAAATATAACAATAATGAGAGTAATCATCAATAAAAGTAACAAAATATTTATTTCCACCACGTGTCACATAAGCTTTTAAATCACAAAGATCAGAATGTATTAAACTTAAAACAGTTGAACTTATTTCGACACTTGGAAAAGGTTTTTAGCATATTTTGATTCAAAACATATTTCACATTTAGAGTTGGTAGAAATATCAGATTTTGATATGTTTCCCAAAAACATTAATTTTTTAATGGATGCCTTATTTACATGACCAAGTCTAAAATGCCACAAATCACAAGAGTCAATCAAATAAGCAGAAGAATTGGATGTTATATTATTATCATCCACGGTTACATTTACTTTGAAAAGACCCTCATAAACATAACCTTTCCCCACAAAATCACCTCCCTTAGTCACAACTACCTTATCACTCTCTTGAACAACTTTAAAACCCTTCTTAACTAAGACAAAACCAGACACCAGATTCTTCCTAACCTCAGGGTCATACAAAACATCTTTCAAGGTAAGAACATTTCTTGAAGTTAACTTTAAAACTACGGTTCCCTTTCCCTCAATCTTAGACGAAGAGGAGTTACCCATGTACAGACGTTCATCCTCACCCATAGCAGTGAAGGTAGTGAAGGCACCTCTCGTGCCGCAAATATGTTTAGTGGCGCCAGAATCAAGCCACCAGTCTGTCATGTTACTCACAATATTTGCCTCGGTCACAACAACAGAAAAGTTACCCTCCTCGGTTACATTTGTTTGAGGCTTCACATCTTGACCCTTCCTAAACTTGCAATCTTTAGCGTAATGACCTGGTTTTCCACATACATAGCATTGGCCTGTAGGTTTAGATTTAAACTGAGGTTTAGAATTTTCATTCTTATCGTTAGGTTTGAATTTATGGTTGGACCTCGAATTCTGGTTTGGTTTATGGTGCCCATGTTTATGGTTTGAATGGTTGGGCTTGGACTGTTTCTGTTTTTTGTTTCCATTTGATTTTCCCTCTATTAAATTAGACTTAAAACTAAATTCAGAATTTTTCTCCCTAAGTTCTGCATTCCTATTATCTTACTCAATTCTCAAACGAACTATCAAATCTTCTAGTGACATCTCCTTTTTCTTATGTTTCAGACCGTTTTTGTAATCTTTCGAAGAAGGTGGCAGTTTTTCAATTATAGCAGACACCTGAAATCCCTCACATATATTATAACCCTCAGCCAGAATTTCATGAATAATAATTTGTAGTTCTTCCAATTGCGACACAACAGATTTATTATCTTCCATTTTAAAATCCAAAAATTTTTCAAGCACAAATTTTTTAGACCCAGCATCTCCAGTTGGATATTTTTTATCCAGTAAGTTCCATAATTATTTAGCAGTAGGACATGACCAATAAACATCATACAATTCAAGGCAAAGAAAGTTCAGTATATAATTCCTACACATATAATCCCTTTGTTTCCAAACAACCAGTTCTTCAGGTGTAGAAGGTCTATCGGATGCAATGACGTCAATGACCTTAAGAGTTGTTAGATAAAATTGCAATTTCATTTGCCATCTTTTAAAATTCTTTCCATCAAACAGTTCAGGTTTTTCAAAGTATTTTGCATTAGGATTTTCCATAGCAGATTGTAGAATAACAACCAATAATTTCACGTTTAAATTGTAGGAAATAGTAATTGCAGAATAAATGAAATAGCCCAAATTCGAAATAGATAAAATTAGAAGGACGTATCGATCGAGGTTTGTGTTGAACACAAAGTCCTAAAGGTGAAATTGTTCGTTGATATATGTAGTTGTCAGCCTCGTGAACATACACCTTCCAGGATTCAACGATCAGATTTAAACACCAGCTTTGTGTTATATCTTCAAACTCTCAGGATACTCCAGCACTCCCAATAACATGACGAATATAAATGTATTTGCAGAAAATAACAAAAGAATTTTTGCAGATAATGTGAAAGAGATTTCCAATATGTTTTTGACTCTGTAGCCTTTCCTTATATAAGGGAAATGGTAAAAAAATGTGGGTAGAGGTTTTAGCTAACTAACCCACTAAGATCTCCACTAACAGCTATAGTGGAAGAAATAGTCAAACGATTTAATTAAAATTAAAACAATTTTGAAAAGATTTAATGCACAATAGAAATCCCCAAGAGCCCGAGGCCCCAAGGCCCAAGTCCCAATCTTTAACCCTTAATAATAAGTGTACCCCCTCGGAATTGAACTCATGACCTCAAGCATAAAATCCCATAAACTTACCACTTGGCCACTTACCCCAAATCATTTATTTCATTCAAAAAAAATATATATACTTATATCCCAACAATATCATCAACCAGTTTCCACAAGCATTTGTCCAACTCGGTAAAATTTGAAGAAATTATTTTCAAATCCCAAAATTTAAAGAAATTAAACTCATAAACATAACTATGAAAACAAACACATGTATATAATGTGTGCTTGCAAACTCTGTTGAAGAAATTAATAAACAAATATATCTTATGAAAATGGCAAAATCCAAATAAGGTTTTTGATGAGTGGGGGTTGAATAGAAGGCCTTAAAAGGGGAATAAACAAATCTCAGGAGAGAGATAGGCCTATAATTGCCTTCATGATCAACAAAGGTTTGATCTTCCTAAGATGGGTCTATTGGATATCTATATTTCACCTTGGAAGAGAGAGGGACGTGGAGATAAGAATAGGAGAGAAACTCTCGTGACAAACATTAGTTAATTAAAACCTATAATATTATTTTAATAGAGGTATAATATAGATTTGTAGCGTATAATAGAGAGTGTGTATGAGAAATAAATAGAATGGGGACGGCATATCTCTATTATGTAATACTAGCATGAAGGCCACGTGATGCATGGCCGAATATAAGCAAATGTTCCATTCCATACAAATTATCAAACTACAAAGAAGTGGAGAATTTGCTAAAGTAGCTAATATATTTTTTGGTACCAGAAAATCTATTTAATTTAAATTCTAATAAAATGCATTAAGTTAAACATTTTCTGTACTGTTAGAATTTTCTGTACTATGTGCTAACTATCTTTTCTCATGAGATATTTTTGCCTTTAAAGCAGTTATTATTTTAAGGGTAAAGGCTAGTGGATGGTAAGCATATCAGAAGTGGTTCTTATTGTATTTTGTCAAAGCTTAGCATTAGGCCTTCAAATTGATACCCAAATTTCATCAGATTGTTTATGATTTTGGCAAAAAAAAAAAAACATTTTCCATATATTCTTGTACTCGTGAATTTTTTTTTAACATTAGATTTATGCAAATGGACAAATACACATGCACGCACAGACAAACTTATAACACCTGCCACATGGTTGCCCCAAAACACACACACACACACATACCAGGTACTCTCTTTCTCTCTCTTCGTACGTATACACACACATATATATATATATACACACACACTAGGGTATGCCCGTGCCTGAAGGCACGATGAACACTTAAAAAATGCGTCGACTAAGACTTGTAATCATATAATTTATTATTAAACATAAAAATGTGTTCATGATTTAAAAAATTTGGGTCGAGTTTCATCTATTTATAGGACAATTCACCTATTTAAGAAACCAAAACTACTCAACTATACAAATAGTCCATCCGGAACATTATATAAACCAAATGATTACACAAAAAATCATCATTTGCAACTTTACCAATAAAATGATGATAAAATAATACTTAGGGTATCTACATGTGTTCGTGTTGGATAGACAATTCATCTTTATTACTTGATTTAAGTAATAAAAATAAAAGTCATCACCATCCCTTGTTCAACCTTACGCCACCCATTTGTTCATAGATCCACCCTGCAACATTCATCTTTGCATCCATCCTTATAGCTGCAACTCCATGACGACTGCAAGTTGATTCATCAGTTAAACGGATCGAATATAAAGGGGTAAAAAATATGAGTTAATAAACAACAAAGAGGGACGTAACTATCCCAAAGTGAGATTAAAAAAACATAAGCATAATTAATTATATCAAAAAAATAATCATGTCTTACACACCCAAAGAAAAAAATTATTTCGGGTGGGATGAAAATAAATAACTCTGCTATAAAAAGAAATGATAGAACACGAAAAAACACAAAAGAAATATTGGCGATACATGAAGTTGCTATAGAAGTAATCAACCAACAATCACATACTCAAGTGCATATTTAGGGTAGGTTCTATAATACAATCCATATTGCAATCCTTTTAGTTTTCCAGTATTAGGTATAGTATAAATATAAAAATATAGGTTTAATTTGTCATACACCAACAAATTAATTAAACAAACGACTAAAAAACTCCAAGAAATGAAACCAATAAATGAACCAAGGTACATCTGTTCACTTCCTTGCCAATTATAACATAAATTTTCCTACAAAAATGACACATTTTATGTCTATTATAATTAGACATCATAGTCCTCAAAGCAAACATAAAGGGAGTAAAAGTAAAATTCAGCATAACATACACAAACTAAGTTTTCCCTAAGTTCGTATTGTACACAAATGTCTGATCAACTATAAATTGAAGAACACATATGACTATAAAGTATTGGAGATGTAAAATGTTTTTGGGGATTCCCTATTACACGAATTTACAAAGCAAGCACTTAAAGTCACATTCAAATATAATTAGTATTCTGAATTTTGCCTAATAAATACATTATTATGCCTAAATGTAATTAACATTTATCAGGCATAAATACTAAATTAAAAATATTTTGCTTAAATAGTATAGTTTGCCTAAATAATTAAAAAAAATAAAAGAATTTAATACTAAAAAATGGACAAAAGAATTTAATACTAAAGAATTTAATACATTATTGTCAGCTTCAATCATAAGAGGGAAGTTCTCCGCAATCGGCTTGAAGAATGTAGATATGTCGTCATCATAGAAACAAAAAATTATTTTCCCGTGTACTTAAGCAATGGGATATCCTAATAACTTCAACCCACATCTCTCTCAACAAATGACATCTTTTGAAAAAGTTGCATACGAAAATATTCCCTCAGCCGAACCTAAAATGTGTGCATGTAGATATAAAATTTCAAATAAATAGGCGTACAAACACATATATGTACACTTAACTCAGTTTAAAATAAACAGACATACAAAAGAGATAGTAGTGTTTATCTCCTGGCCTTCTTTCCACTTTTATTGATAAAGAGCTAACCAAGTAAGAAAAGAAAAACAACAGATATTCTTTAGTTCTAGATCCTATCATTAGAACTTACCACCAATACAAATTGAGAATCTATAAAAAAAAATTGATATTGAATTAATTTAAATGCATAAGTAGACCAAGTGTAAAAATAATACTAACAGATTCCCCTTAACAAAGATGCAAGTTATTGTTAATACCAAGTCACACATATGCATTGTTATTGTTAATTTTCCAAAGATGCAACTCGTGGTGCTGTATAAATTCATAGGAAGCCATCATTTACTCTAATTACCTGCACATCAAACACCATAAGAACAAATTATTGAGAAATGTAAAACCCAGAGCCAGTAAAAAATTATCATAAAAAGTATAAAATTGTACATCCTAAATCTTATACCCTTAACCAATAATATATCATAGAGCATTATTTTGCAGAAACATAAAAATGAAAATTAAGATGCTTCACAACTTAATCGATCCGTATCCTTTCTTTTTGGTTGGGTTTGATACATAGTGAGTCAAAATTAGTAAAGAAAAGCATATAGAAAGTAATAATTGAATAATGTGGTGTTTTCATTATCTTACCATAACCTAGTAATATAGATGCTATGGGAGATAAAACAACACAACCAAAAGCATACTTGTTTCTTTTGGCTCTTTTCGGAGGATCAAAATCTGGAATAGATGTTTTGGGTTGGCCGGAGACATCACTGACAACACAACCTCTGCTACAGGGGTGAGGGGAGGAAGTTTGCACCACTCTCTGTTATTGCGCAGCCTCTGCCTTCCTCATGTTATTGCGCCACTCTCTGTTATTGCGCCCCTCCGAGAACGTTGTTCACTCCCCTTGGAGGACCCAAAAACTGAGGTGGGGTAGAATTCTGTCATGCCATAAAGTATAGAAAAACACACTGCATTCAAAAATAAAAAAATGTAGACAAAATTACGTACATATAACTCATGTGCCTACTACAGACAAAATTACATACATATAAATACACTGCATGCATAAAAAGTTATTAACTTTTTAAATGTATGGTGACACAACTTAAAAGGGACTGCAACCTTCACTATGAAACATGTTGCCGAGACAGTTGCATCTGGATCTAGTCAACCACTCCCATGAGTATTAGTGGTTTGAGGGTTACTGATTTGGCCTCTGACTTCCAACTCCAAAAAAACACCTCATGCGACTCAAGTACTGGAAAATTAGATTACTTCAAAAGGCAAACCCATCTGACCATCTAAAATATCTAACAATAGGATAGATTCCTGACCATTGGCACTGAAGTCTTGCCTAATGCGACTCAAGAACTGGGACAAAGGGACTACAACATTACACTATGAAACATCTATGGTGATTTTTTTAAAATATACTACACTTCTCATTTTTGTTTTAGTCTCACCCGTAACTTATTTTGACCAGCCACTAAATATAATTTTCACATATAGGAAGGAAGAACCAAATTTAGGAAGCGAGGGTTGTCCTAAGGAAGCAAAATTTTTGAAAAATCAATTTGTCAAAAATCATGATCTTTATATCAACAATGCTAAAAAAAATCACTTGACCATGAACTTTCACAAAAGAATGCTGATGAACTTTCATAAAAATTAAATCATGTAAAAACTCCACAAAAGAAAGATTAGCTTACATATTTTAAAGTATCAGTTGAAGCGATAGGCAGCTTGTGTATATGTCATGGTAAGTCAAAGATGTAGGGACAATCATGACATCCAAGATTCAAAGTTTCCCTCAAACACCACGCCCACATTTTGAATCCAAAAAAATGAACATTGGTCAGTCAAATCAAAATACTACTAAAAATGAAGCTTCCCTCAAACATCACGTCCCCGTTTTGAATGCAAATCCCATACCCAAATTTGAAACCTAAAGATTCTCGAGGATCGAGGAGAGTGTACAAAATGAGAAGAGGCGTTGTCAAGAAGATGTCAGGGGTACAGAAATCATAAGCGCTAACAAAGCTACTTAATTTGGCAGTGCTCTCCTAAATTTTAAATTTGACAAATCTACTGTTAAAATTAGCAAATAAAAGACTAATCAATTCAGTAATGTATTCAGTAAAATAGTCCTCGTGAGAACAAATTAAATAAATAACACTCTGCATAAAAGTAGAAAAATAATGAAAACATGTGACACACCAAATACCATTCCCAATAAATTCCACTTACAAAGTCTAATTGCAATTTTTTAATATATACACTGAACGTTGAATAACTTCAAAGGGTAAAACATAACCCATATACCATATTACAACTTTGTATTTCATAATCCTAGACCATAAACATGTGACACCAAGAACTGTCTTGATACTACTATCGCCCCAAATGTGTAGATTTATAGAATGATCGCAAGGAATACCAATATAGAACAAACACACAATAAACATGTCAAAATTTAAGTTACATACCAAAATGTAAATCTTCCCATAAATGCAGTCGCACACACCGTTATGGTCTAATTTGAGATTGAATACAATAAAAGAGGTAAGTGCTGAGGTGCCTGCAATATAAGCATTTTCTTATGCATGTGTCACGTTAGAACAAATAGGAAAAAGAGAAACTATATTAATAGTCTCTCACAAAATTGAAAACCTGACTTGGAAAAGATATCTAGTTATTAACAGCTCTCTACACAATCATAGGAAAGATAAGGAGAAAAAGTTATGCTAAACTTAATTAAAATTCACTATATAATTACCTAAATAAAACTCTAGCCAAATAAATACACCAAACCAATATCCAAATAACTACCAAACTCTTCTATGCCACCAAAACCATCATCCCTGTACTGCGCATAAACTAATGCAACCTAAAAGAGAGAATATCACATACCATAAGCCCCCAACAGCCCTACAATGTAAAAGCATGACAATAGATATTGATCATGTGCCTATCCCTCTTCAAACTATGAAATCGCCCCCTAGCTATTGTTCGAACAAATAGAGCCACATTGACCGGGGGCTTCATCCCGACTATGAAAAGTCGAGTGCCTATGGAGTTGTAACGCTTCCTTTTTCTATCAGAGAAGGAATCAATATATTTTTGGCTGGATTTGTACCCCACATAAAATCTTAGATCTAGGGATGAATATCTTACCTTTAAGGTTGCGGAGACTCCACGGGAAAGTGCTGATGAGATTTATACCTGATTTGACCCAATCAAATAAAGATATCCGATTCATCCTCCAAGATTTTATTATTAAATTTATTCATCTGAAACACAATCAAGATCAAACATTAAAAACACAAAAATGTACACCATTTTTGCAAAATAATACATTCTGACTTACATAGTTACCACAAATCGATAACAAAATACAATAGACGAAAATCGAAAGCCAAAAAAGGAAATAAATAATTGGGTCAATAATACATAAATGACAATCATATCAAAGGAAATCTTGGTCAAGCATTTCACCAAACAGTTGTCATGCAGCATTACGAATGTAAACCATCAAAATAATGAATCTTTACTAACATTTGAGGCTATTCAAGAACATGATCACCTGTGTACCTCCAAATTGAACTAAAATTTTGAATCAAGAGCATGACCACATGTGTACTTAGAGTAATGAAAAAAGTGTCACGTGTGATGGTTGAACCCCACATAAACTTATTTTGAACAAAACCCTTAAATATAGAGAATATGACATATTTAGACCCATCTTACCCGAGACCCTTTAACCCCTGACCCGACCACCAACATGACCTATTTAGACCCATCTTACCACTCCAACTCATCCATATCCTAAACCACCCATTAAAACACCAAGAATCCATCACAATCTGTAAGGTTTAATCCATGTCTAACCTTATAACCCGCTGACCCAGTAGATCCATAACCAACCTGAAACCCAAAACCCTTTTTGCAAACCCAGTTTTACTCGGTCAAAATAGTACGTTCCTTAAAAGAAACCAAAGTCTTACCTATGAGAATGCCGAGATCCGTTGATGGAGGAACCACACATGCATAGTCACCTTCACCTCTTGATTACCTGAATGAAAAAGCAAAAAAAGGGTGTTGGTTAGGGAAATCGAACAATACACATCTAGCATTGGTTAGGGAAATTGAACAATACCCATCTTACCACTCCATATTAGAGCTACAATACACCTTTATAATCGAAAAAAATTCAAGAACAAATGCAGACACATCTAACATTGGTTAGGAAAATCAGACAAAAGGGGCGTTGGTTAGGGAAATCGGACAAAAAAATTAATTAGACAGAGAGCGGTATGATAGAAGAGGGGATCGTGAGAGAGAGGGGGAGAGAGAGAGAGAGAGAGAGAAAGGGTTTGAGTTGAAAGTGTGTGCATCAATTCTTGATATTTTCATTGGGAAGTGAGAGTTCAATAACAGCCCGTGGCCATCCAGCACTAATTAGAGTTGATAGGTGTAATTTTCTACTTTACCCATGAATTTGAATTTGAGTTAAGAGGGGAAAAGAAAAGCAAGGGTTAAAAAAGAGGGGGAACTCAAATATGTAAGAGACAAAAATGGCAAGAGGGGTATTTTAATTTCAACCATTGGATCATTGCATTGTTGGCTTCGATCCGAACCGTGAAGTGTCTTCCCATCTTATGAATAGTGAAAACACCATTGTAACTTATTATTATTATTATTATTATTATTATTATTATTATTATTATTATTATTATTATTATTATTATTATTATTATTCTTATTATTCTTATTATTATTATTATATATATATATATATATATATATATATACACACACACATACATATGGTATAAAATAAAAATAGGGGAGAAATAAAAATGAGGAAACATACTCACTTGATCATCCATGGCCTTGTCAAGAGGAAGAAGGAACCCAAATCGCAAATTAGCAATAGAACCAACTTCTCCATATGTAGGCAAAAGCAGAAAATATCTATTTTATATCTATTGCTGAACTTTTGGGGGGTTTTGAAACCTTAGAAGCTTCAATTGGGTCATCTGAAACAGTGGTCAAATCTAATGTATTTGGGGATTGAGAAATGAAAAGGTTGTGGTTTAAAAGTAGAGCCCTCATAAAAGCATTCTGATAAAAGTAGGCACTCGCCACGTGTAAGCAAGCCTTTATTAGCATTTTTATATTTATGTCAATGCCAGCTGTCACTCTCATATCACTTGAGTCTATAGTTTTTATATAGATATATAGATTTTAGGAATTAATGAGGTTTTAATGTAGCATCTCCACATAAGCAGTCTCTTATACTTATTAATTAATTATTCTCTCCCTCATGGGAATTAATTGTCTTTATGTCTCCTTCACGGATTCTTTGTTTTCAGTCAACTCATGAGACACCTATTAGTCACTTATTATCTCGTTCTTTTTCTCTCTATATGTAAGTTTACTATCATATAGCTTTGAGAAAAACTTCTTGCGCCGATTTAAACTTATGGGGATTTACACCGGTTGATGTGGCTAGCTTATGTGGCACATGTTTTCTATCAAAACAAAAGAAGAAAGACACCAACTTTCATTTGAAATTAAAAATCCATCCACCATTAAAATATCCATTTATTTGCTTTATCACCCTATAATTTTTTTTAACAAGGTATAACTTTCAAATTAAAAAAAAAAATCAGTCCAATAAAAAAACATATATACACGTTGTATATAAATATATGTAAAAAAATATATGATAAAATTATATGTATTAAAATACAACAAGACAAGATATGAAATCCTTTTTTTACTTAACACAAATTAATTAAAAATTTACACAATGTGATTATGAATCTATTATTTTTTAACAAACATGATCACGATCCAACTAAAAAGGCGACGTGGTATTGAGTCGTATTTTTTTCATACCATTGGCGCGTACCATTTTTTACTATTTTAAATATAATCTTTTTACTATATTTACAACAATGGTCCGCGTCAGTGGTATGTATAAACAGTTCGACCACCTATACATACCACTGGCGCGAACCAGCATATTAGAAAAAATGGTCCGCATCAGCGATATGTATTATGTAATTTTTTTAACGTATTGCATTTTAATTTGGTTATGTTCGAATTGCATCAAAAAGTTTATATCTTAAATCATTGTGGTTATTTAATATATAAAACATTTTTTGGATCTTGTCGTCGGCGCGAATCTGCATCATTGAATGAATGTGGGTCCGCGCTAGGGGCAAATTATATGTCGAATGGAAAAAAGTTAAATGTCTTTGAAACATCAAAAGTTTGATGTCTTGGAGATATGATTGGTCAATACTGCTGGCGAGGACCCATGCCTTAAAGATGTGATTGGAGCAAACCGATTGCGATTGTCTGATGAATATGGGTCCACGCTAGCGACAATAACTAGTGTCGCGATCGACACATAAAAATCATGAGTCAACATAAAAAACTGTCGGTTGCGATTGTTTTTGTTTTGACAAAAAATAGTTTTTTTATTATGTTTTTGACAAAAAGCTGACCATATATTTTTTTAAGAAAGCAGCATGTATATATGGTCAGCGATTGGTTATTATCGCTGGCGCATAGTCGCATTATTTAATGGATGTGGGTCCGCGCCATCGACACTAACAAATTGTATTAAAAAATTGTTTAGTTGTTTCTAAAACGTAAAAAAAAATCCTTATAATACCAAGTTTTTTTTATCTAACTTGCACACGCACACAAACCAATTCATTAAAAAAACCCAAACATTTTTTATAAATATTTATAAATATTTTTATATAAAAAGACCCAATTAATTAAAAATATTTTTATATAAAAAATCCTAAGTTGTTAAAAAAATATTTTTTTAGTGTCGCTTTTTATCGCAATTGGTTAGTTCTGCTAGTGCGGACCCACATTCATTAAGAGACAATGAGGAATGAATATGTCGTTTGATCCTTGATCATGTGTCGACCTCTGTGTCGACGTAGCTTTTCTCAATAAAGATATATTGTGATAGTCTTAGATAAATAAAATAAAAATTGTATTGTGTCGCATTTTAATTTTGGAAATGAATTTATAATATTTTAAGTAAATTTGTTTAAAATTAAAATAGAACTTAGAACCGAAAAAAAATAATTAAAAACTTAAACCTTTTCAATCATATCCATCCTCATCCACCTAGATAAAATAATTGTGGAGTTGTGTGAGGTGGTAGCTGCCACCTCATCTAGCCATGTCAGCAGGTTGCTAATTGCGGTGCAATTAGCGGGTTGCATTTGCATTCCTCTATAGCTTTTCATCTCCATTAAAAACACTATTTCCAAGTCTCGGCCTCCTTCCCTTTTACGTCTTCTTATCAACATTGTTTTGGTCCCTTTTTCTTCCCCATTATGTCAAATATATATCCCATATGTATCTCATTATTATCGAGACCCAAAGATTCACCAACTGCACTAAATTGGGTCTGGCACTATTTTGAAATTCTAGGCATGGAAAACCTCTGTAAATGATTTCTACTGGCATCGAAATAAATTCTCAATACTACTCAAAGCATGAAAACCCAGGTAATGAAAAAATCCAACTCTTTCCTAGATTACTCTATTTTACTATATTAATTTATCACTCTTTAAACATTTTTTCCTGATAGATCACCAATTTGGAAAATGCTTCAACAAATCATGCAAATGGGTAAATTGCATTTCTCTGCTTATGGTGTAATATTAGTGTTTTATTCATCCTTTTCTCCTCCTTTTCTTTTTTCTTGAAAGATGATTGTACTGGAAATATACTTTAGAGTCTCATATCTGATATTAATAAGTTTGCTTCATTTTAAGGAAATCTTTTATTAAGTTCAATGTAATATAAATCAAGTAGGTTACAGGTGGCCCTTGATGACTTTTCCATCTGATTCTTTGGGTTTGTTTTTATTATTTTGAAATAGCCTTTGAAATAATTTCATGTTTATTATTTGTTATTAACACATTGCACTTATATCTCTTATATCTACCTTGGTTTCATTTTGTTTTAGGAGAATATATCAAAAACAGTTCAAATAAGGTTTTGTATACCTAATATATATATCTATGTTATAAAATGGAGTACTCACTTTTAGTTCATCTAACCATCTATGCATACATGTGGCACCATAATATTTCTCTAATCAATTTTCATTTTTCGAGAGTGTCGTCTTTTTATTTCTCATTACTTCTTCCCCTCTCCTCACCTATTGCAATTCCCCCCCACCCCCACCCCCACCCCCACCCAAATGTATAGTGTCTCTCTTTCTACCCCATGCTTATTATTTGTTCCACTTGTTATGCTCATAGTATAACATTATTTTAAATCGCCTAAAAACGTAATAAACATTATATACGTCGTTAGATTTTAGTCCAAATATTATTGATGAACAATTGACCTAAAAGTTTAAAATAAATTAACAATTATAGTAAATAATTTGTTATAAATGCCTATCATATTCGTAAAATTTTACATAAAGGATCATTAGTTAAGCGTCATAAAATGCGCAAATTCTCAACTTTATATCATTGTTAGATTATCAATTAATTTAAGATTTCATTTCCAACTTGAAAATATGTGGTATGTCAAATAATCATTTATTTTCAAGTCCACGATCAAAGGCTTAGCTCATGAAAATAATTTTCCACGGTTTATTTTTTAAAAATATTAAAAACTATATTTTTAAGTTAATCCTTTTGTATGTATTTTAAACATTTCAGGGTACTTATAAAAAAAATCAAACTCGAAATGATTTTTTTGCAATTTTAAGAAAATAGGTCAATGTTTAATAGTTTTTGTAACTGTTTAACAATTGTCAAACATTGACCAATTTTTTTTAAAATAGCAAAAAAAATCATTTTGAGTTGATTTTATATGTGTACTTGAAATGTTTAAAATACACGCAAAAAGATCAACCTAATTTTTTTATAAATATTTTTAAAAAAACAAACCCGTATGATGTATACTCAAAAATGAGTCCGCACCTGATGCTTTCTCACACAATAAGTTATTAACATATTTAAATTATGCACTTCTTTCAGATCGTCTTATGGAAATATTGTCATTAATAGTTTTGTGCTTTAATTTTTTGGGTTATAAATTTGGGTGTGGTTATTAGATGATTTGTTTAATTACTAAGATCTCTATGGAGATTGGTATATAATAAATAACTCTAGAAGTGTTAATTCATCATAGTTATTGGGAGATAGTCGGTTTGAATCTGGATGTGGAGACGGGACGCATACATGAGATAACCGAGTTGTGTATTTTATTGTCTAACACATGGAGTTTTCATAAGAATATATGGGAGTAGAAGGAAGTGGTGAACGGATAACTTGACAATTTGACAGTACAGGCTGTCATTTAGTATTTATATTGAAAATAAAGGTGGTGATGACAATTTATTTTAGATAATATAGGCGAAAGGTATGGCAATAAATTTTATTTGTAGGCTTATAGTTTTTTTGTTTAATAAATAAGCTCATGAGTCCCCTTAGTAAATGCAATCGCCAGCCTCGGAATATTTAGTTGATCTATGAGCCGAATTCCCCAAAAAATCTTTAAATATGAACTTCTTTGTTCAGAATGTGTTCACTCACAGAGTTATCGTTGGATCTTAAACAAAAACATTGTAAAAATAATGGTATTAAATTTCATTGTGCGATATTCCTTCAGCTTTTGTGTTATCTTTTTTTTTAAAGTTCAACAAATATGATTTGCTTTGGAATGACTTTAAATGGTAAAGTGGTGTTCATCCAATAAAGAAATTTCTGTAATGTTTGTAAATGTGGTGTTCAGCTAACAAAGTTTTTATTTTTTTGAGTTCAATAAGTAATTATTTTTTACTAGGTTCACCTTTCCTTTTTCCTACTTTGTTATTTTTAAAATGTGATAAAATATAACCAAAATTCATTTATGTTTAATAAATTGAGATAATGTACACATTTATGAGATTTTCCTTCTACAAATCGCTCGTGCATCGCACAGGTTTCATGCTAGTTTATACAAAACCCGAACTCTTCCCGTTAAATGAATAATGTTTTAAACCCATACTCGCCCCTATTATTTTAAACGAATTTTTAACCCTCCCCATTAGGGCTGGGTAGGGTTAAATTTCCATTCATACCCGTCTCCTACACTTATAAATATGCCCCATTTGTTTGAATTATGTTGGATTTGATCCCAAGTGTTCTTTGATACATAGGCGATATACCGAGCAAAACTCGTGAAGATCAATAATTTTAATACGTACCATGACGTATTATCTATTAGAGATACATCCATCCCAAGTCTATCTCCTCGACTTCTCCTGGTCCACACCAATATCAAGATGTAGTGTCATGTTCTTCTTCTTAGCAGCAAAACATTACATCCTTAAAACACATTCCCTGCTTCTTATCCCTCTCCCTCCCAAGACAAGTCCAACATTTACATGAAGTTGTAAGGTTATATGAACTGAGATTATTTCGTAGAATACACACACTATACTATAAAAAAAATTCCAAGTAGAGAAATATTCCAATATTAATTTCCTTTGCAAATTAGAAAGATAGCATGAACAATTCTCAATTAAAGTGATGGCATTGTTAACTTGATTGAGAGATATATAATTTGCCAAATTTTATCATTTTACCCTACACATACATCTAGGTGATTCAATGATATAAAATAAGAAATCAAAACCACAACGCGCCGATGTACGAGGAAAAGCCAAATGGGAAAAACCTCGGACGACTGGGCCTAGACAAATCCACTACAAATAAAGGTTTTATAAGGGATTCAAAAGACTTAGAGACTTGACTCACTAAGACATGTTGATGCCGTCTCCTCTATCCATGTTTGTAATACACGAAGCTCCAATGCATTGCACAACACTCCTCGTGTTTCGGTATCCACCGAAGGCCAAAGAACCGTCTCTAATCAATTAGGACGCAGAAATCCACTACACATGTCCATGATGAAAATCAGGTTGAAAGCATGGGGTTTTGGTTCATTCAAAATCAAAATTGTGTTGGAGAGTTTTTCATGAAAAAGGAAGACAAGAATTCTTCTTTTGAAATGTTCAAGTTCCTTACTGAAAAACAGTATTTTGGTCCACTTTATGAAGCAAGGAAAAGTATTGGACCAAAGCGGTTATGCAAAATAACTGTAGAAAATATAAAAATAAATGACAAAACTCATTCGAACGGTCGTTTGAATGACCTGGTTTGAACGAACTTCTCACGATAGTCCAGTGCATAAATATAGGAAGTCGTTAGAAATCTCGTTAAATCGAATTCTTTCAAACTCTTTCGAACGACATTTCTAACGATCCTTCTTATGAGTTTCTAGTGTATATTGAACTGGTTCGTTAGACCTAGGTCGTTCGAACGACCTAGGCTGACTTCGAACGAAAATATCATTTTCTTCAAAAATGATTTAAAAAATAATTTAAAATTTTTCATGCATATTTTATGTGAATTAAAATTAACTCCAAAACATAAATTGAATTTGGGTCATATACCTTTTGGGAAAAGAGAATGAAAAGCGATTTGATGAAGCGTGAAAAAATCGGATACCCAAATCTCCATAGATGATAAATGTGTGACTTGTTAATACCCAAAAATATTTTGTCCAACGGAATAGCCAATACTACAAATGACTCAATTGGAAATTTATCCTTACAAATATCCCCCTTTCGCTATTTCGGGACAAAACAAAATAAAAAAAATATAACCAAAAAGACACTAAATTTGCTAAGCCAGCCATCAAGCCGATTCTAAAGCCCATCCCAAAAACCCCAAAAAAGTGACAAACAAACAGACTCGACTCACAATAGGTTGCAGAGAAGTAGGCGATATATGGGGCAAATGCATATGAAGGCCTACACACATGAAACAACAAACACATAAAACGCATGGGGAAAATAGAAAGAATAAATCATGGTATGATAAGAAAATTATAGTAAACATGTGTGATGTGTGAAGCATGTTAAAAGCAAGTTAAACTCCCCCTAAAAATAACTTCCTAATAATAAATCCCCTTATCAATGTTTCTCCCCCTTTTTGTCCAGAAAAGACAAAGTGATAGAATTAAACCTGCATGGTTAGAGATAATGACAAGAGGAATAAATAAGAGCAACAAAATATCTAACACATGTCAATATTAATATGTGCAATAATAGAATCAAAACAGGAAGGAGATATCATCAACCATAAATAAGGAAAGACAAATATCCAAACATATAGAAGAAGTACCAACTAATGCAAAAACTACTACAAGTGAGATAAAAATAAATATGATCCTCTCGACCTCACAAGTACAAAGTCTGAAATAAATTGAAAACAGAAAGAAAATCACGGAGCTGGAGCGTCATTAGGAGAATCATCTGGAAGGGATCCGGAATCGGATGAGCCTGCACCACGATGCATCTCCGTGCGACGAATCGCCTCAAGGTGCTCAAGAAGGATAGAATCACGACGAGCTTGTGCTTCATCTAGACGAGCTTGAGCCTCCTCCCGATGAGCCTGAGCATCACGATCCCGCTGCATGTTAAGTGAAATCTCCTGCATAATAGCCCTGTCCTGGCGCCTTTCTTCCTGAAGTTGCTCCACCGGTGAACGAACAGACCTAAGATCCTCTGATTCAAGGGGTGGGTGAGCACGAGAAGATGATGGTCAAGAGGGAGCAGGGATTGAGGCAGCGGAGGATTGTGAGTATGCGGATTGAGAGATGGTGATCTGTGGAGTATCAGGGGGTAAATGAACACGAGAGCGACCAACTGAGGACATATCAATTATTTGGTATCGGGTCAGAGGGACATCTGAGGGAAGATGAGGGTAACCCGCATCAAGACAATTGCGAGTGATAAGAACCGCAAAAGGAAGTGCTTGCCTAACGCGACCAAATGGGTTTACTTTGACAGATTTGATAACCATAAAAATGAAAGCGGGGGGGTCAATGGAAGTTAGAAAATATGAGATCCACACGTGATCGAGTGGAAAAACCAAGCGTCCTTATAAATACGCTAGTCGTTGTTATCGGCTTCCAATCGCAATACAAAAACCTAAACTTTAACTACACTCTTGCGGAGTATATTGGTGAGTTTGGGTATCGAATCCACAGGGAGTTAGGACGTGTGAACGTGACGACAAAGGTAAGGTAGTTTAATCCTAAAGTTGATGTTAAAATAAAATAAAAGAAAAAGATGATTGATTTTTGGTTTTTATTTATGAATTAACTAAATTTAATTAAATTAACCTACGCATGCAAAATTAACTAACTAAAAAGGAATTAATATGAATGAAGAAATGGATTAAGAATACACTCTCCCAAACCCTAGTGTGTATGCCAGTACAAAATTAGTCATAAATTAGATAATTCATCTGACCCAGTCTTTAATACTCCAAAGCATTACATATATGAGGTTCAAACCCGCATCATACATAATCAAAGAATGTGTAAAGCAGTGTCGCAATAGTTCACGCGCGTTGCATCCCTAAGCACCTCGGTTACCTAGGGCAAACGAGGTCAAAAGGTCTACAATGGTTGTGAAACTATACAACACGATCTGATCACTTATTTAATTTAGAGGACAAATTTTATATCTATGCATACCACATCGGGTTGGGTTCATGCATCCCCACCCTTAAAAACTTAGCTTAACATGATTAAAGTAAAAGAAAACTTAAAACTAAAAGTGCAGGAATCCATAACTAAATCTAGAAAATTGAGAGCATGACTTGAATTGGGATTGTAATACTAGAAAGCAACAATTAATTAAACTAACTATGAAAGCAGTAAAAGCAATAAATTAAAATTACTTACAATGGATGAATGATGAATCTTGAATAGATCTTTAAATCTCGAATAGTAGCCAAACTTCAAAACTAGGGGTCTTGGATACAAGAATCCTTTAAAAACTAATTACTAGCCTCCTACAACGTGAAGAAACAAAACCTCCTTTCTTCCTACTAGTGTTTGCCCTTTTATATATCTAAAAAATGACTCTTCCCATGCCTCTCCACGTTTTACATCTAATAAAAAGGAATTATACAAGAAATTTCAAGAGTTGAAACTCTTCAGCTTCCAGAATTAATTTCAACTTTGACTTTCTGTCTCCAACTTTAAATGGGCATAACTTCTTCACTATAGCTCGTATTGGGGTGACATTTTTTCCAATGTTCTTGTAATTTAGATATCTTAAAATTTATAGTTTTCCCCACCCCCATAATATATATTTAAAATTACTAAAATGCCCCTGAACTCCCCATTTCTCGCTTTCTTTCATTGTTTTGCATTCTCTTTCGCACTAATTTGTATGAAATACTTGTAAAACACATAAGAGATACACAAAATACGAAATACTTGCCAAAAAGGATTAGTAGAATAAATATAAGACAAATATAAGCTATTTGCAATGCACGAAATCATAAAAATACCGAAATTAAGGGGATAAATGTGAAGAATCTATGCCTAATCAAATCCCCCTAACTAAGAACTTTGCGCGTCCCGAGCAATGTAAGAGAAATGAGTTGACTTTTGAAATTCCTTTTATTAAAATAAAATTTCACTTTCGCAGGCAAGCGATTGCATTGAGCATATGCAATAAGCCTTTAAACCCATAGGTTAACCTAGTAGGACGAGTTTTGTCTCGTGAGAGTTTACAGTGAATAAACCCACACAATTCTTTCTTGACTAAAATAAATATCAAAATACTTAAAAATTTTACAATTTAAACTTTTCAAAAAATAATCACTATAAATTCATATTCAAATGTCTCAAACCATAGTGTGTGTGTGTGCAAAGCCAGAAATTAAACCTCAAATTTCCACCGATTGAGCATTACGTTACTTTTCGAAAATTTATTTTGATTCAAATTCTTACGGTTTCACTCACAAATGAATCACTCGGACTGTGGTTGTTTCTCTCGTATGCATGTTATAAAGAGTATATATAGTGGACACAAATTCACACATAAAAAATTGAAAAGAAGGAAATATATGGTGAAAAGATCTCATCATCGGAATACATTTATTAGGAAAAGGGAAACATCATCTCTTAATCACACCATTTTAATCTCTTTTATTATCTTTTCATATCTTAGCTCCCCATGCAGTAATTAATTTTTTCATTCGAACTTGGTTAGGACTTTTCGGGTTAAAAAGTGTAAGGGTAAAAATGAGAATGGATGGAATGTTTGGAATTGGAAAATGTCCTTATGACGTCCATTAGTGCTTTTTCGAGCATTTGCTCATTTTTCTCTTTCTTTTTCTATTTTCATTTTTTTTCTTGCTATTTTTATTTTCTTGCCCTTTTTTTATTACACACTTTGGACTTACTTGATGAATTTCTAATTTTTCACAATTCCGGGCTATTTGGATTTTTCGGGTTATCAAACGAAAGGGAAATATTTTATTAGGCTCAAAGTGGGTTGCAAAGGGATGGTTTTTTTCACAACTTTATAATGGCTAATATTTTTGGGTAACAAACGAGGGCCTACTTTATTATCCAAATTGCTAATCACATTACCATATGCATCTCGAGATTAATTAAGTTAGCGATATATTTAGCATGAATTTCGAGACAACATTTCACACATTCTCCATAACCAATCAAAACAAAGGATTGAGATCATCAACAACTTATTAAAATGTTGAAAAGAACTTTGAGTTAATCATAAACTCAGATTGATTTAAAAACTCATAAAAAATTGAAAGGCTCGAAATCTCACCAGGTTTGATCAATCTCCACACTTATTCGTTAAGTCGTAAATTTTCTTTCAATTTCCATCTTCGGTCAATTTTGGCATAGTGCATTTAATTTTTACAATTTGAGACTTTAAATAGAATAAAGGTGACATTATTTATAAATTTAAATTCCAATTTTTATTTATTTTGAACAAAAATATTTTTGGCTTTTTTTTCTAAAGTTTTTCAATTTCTTTTGAAATTTTTTAAAGTTTCTAAAAAAAACACACTTGGAAAGAACATGTGATCGAATCAATGAATCTAAACAATAAGCGGAAAGAATATCCCACACCCCCTAACTAAATGTTGCATTGTCCTCAATGCGAATCAAGAACGCAACATAAAGAGAGGAAAATAAAGATATTACCCACATAGAGTGATCCCCGATGAGTGCGAGTCCATTAAAATTACAAAACATGTTAGAACCAAGCATAGCAAAAATAATAACTAAGACTCTACCATTGAAACTAGACTATAATAAAATAGAAAAACTAATAATAAAAAAAAACTAATTATTTACAACCTAAAATTTGAACGGCTAATAAATCATACACTAGAAGTCGAAAATTTTGAGGGTCCACCCAAAATATAATTTGGCTTTGAGGGATTAATGGTTTGCCCCCACTAGAAAGCATGTCATCCGGAAAATAAGAATTTCGTTTGAACAACGGAAGGCATGTGCAAAGCGGAAGAAATGAAACATCACCAATTAAAATTTTTAGGGGGATAATGAGGGATTTGAGTGCACAGGGGGACAAGTACCATTGGGATCCAAGAAAAATAGAATCACGTTCCAAAGATTTTTCAAGTAGTATGGGAAGAGGATCACACAAACAGAAAGATTCCATATTGGAAAACAATTCAAGCATTGAGTCATTGTCCTCAAAATCTTCTCCCCCAAAATTTTCAACTGGATCTGGTGGAGTGACACGTCTAAGTGTATGGCTCATAAGATGAAGAATCTCAAAAAAACATTCCCTTACAAGAATCGAATTAACATCCTCAAGACATTCATCCAGTTCTTGTGATGGATTTAATGGTTCGATAATAGTGGGTACACAAGGAGACAAATGGTCTTCAACCTCAGTAGATTTTGCAATATTTCTAAGAGGTTGATATTCAAAAGAACTTGGATCACTCTCAATGATTTCATCCTCAAAAGTGTTAGGTGAAGCGCAAGTCTCGACTTTCTCTGAGTTGTCCAAATAATCATTAAACTCCTTGAAGTTGCTCTAATTGTCAACTCTGTAGCAGCAAGGTCATCAGATTGCTTTTTGATAATAATCAAGAGTTCTTCCAAAGTAGGCTTCCTCGGTTCTAGCACCTCGGATTCCTCATTTTGGTTGAAAACATTCTTCAACTTCAAAAATATCGGAAGAAAAATCCTCATTAGGTTCAAATAATGCATCTAACTCTTGCCCCCAATAACGATTTTTTTTTCCCGATATTCTTTTTCAAGTCTTTCTTCTTCAAGCAATTCTTTTTGATAAATTTGGATGGCCTTAGCACTGGGCGTGTATTTATGAGACTCATCTTTAGTGATATTGATCCAATGTTCAAAAGTCTTTTGCGCCTCCTCCTCACTCTTATCATAACAATTAAAGCCACCAAAAAAGTAAAAGTAAGACATTTCAAATTGGGCAATTCGAGAACGTGACACCCATATTTCTGATTTTTTTTTAAAAGGTCAAATTTGGGATTAACCAACCTAACCTAAAGTCTATCTAATTCTCCGGCAACGACGCCATTTTGATCGAGTGGAAAAACCAAGCGTCCGTGTAAATACGCTAGTCATTGTTATCGGCGTCCAATCGCAATACAAAAATCTAAACTTTAACTACACTCTTGCAGAGTATAGTGGTGAGTCTGGGTATCAAATCCATAGGGAGTTAGGACGTGTGAACGTGACGACAAAGGTAAGGTAGTTTAATCCTAAAGTTGATGTTAAAATATAAGAAAAGAAAAGAAAAAGATGATTGATATTTGGATTTTATCTATGAATTAACCAAATTCAATTAAATTAACTTACGCCTGAAAAATTAACTAATTAAGAAGGAATTAATATGAATGAAGAAATGGGTTAAGAATACACTCCCCCAAACCCTAGTGTGTATGCGAGTACAAAATTAGTCATAAATTAGATAATTCATCAGTCCCATTCTTTAGTACTCCAAAGCATTACATATATGAGGTTCAAGCCCACATCATACATAATTAAAGAATGTGTAAAGCAGTGTCGCAATAGTTCACGCGCGTTGCATCCTTAAGCACCCCGATTACCTAGGATAAACGAGGTCAAAAGGTCTACAATGGTTGTGAAACTATACAACACAATCTAATTACTTATTTAATTTAGAGGAAAATTTTTATATCTATGCATACCACATCGGGTTGGGTTCATGCATCCCCACCCTTAAAAAATTAGCTTAACATGATTAAAGTAAAAGAAAACTTAAAACTGAAAGTGCAGGAATCCATAACTAAATCTAGAAAATTGAGAACATGACTTGAATTGGGATTGGAATACTAGAAAGCAACAATTAATTAAACTAACTTTGAAATAAGTAAAAGAAATAAATTAAAATTACTTGAAATGGATGAATGATGAATCTTGAATAGATCTTTAAATCTTGAAAAGTAGCAAAACTTCAAAACTGGGGGTCTTGGATACAAGAATCCTTTAAAAACTAACTACTAGCCTCCTACAACGTGAAGTAACAAAACTTCCTTTCTTCCTACTAAGGTTTGCCCTTTTATATATCTAAAAAATGACTCTTCCCATACCTCTCCACGGTTTACAGCTAATAAAAAGGAATTATACAAGAAATTTCAAGAGTTGAAACTCTTCGGCTTCCAGGATTAATTTTAACTTTGACTTTTTGTCTCCACCTTTAAATGGGCATAACTTCTTCACCGTAGCTCGGGTTGGGGTTCCATTTTTTTCAATGTTTTTGTAATTTAGAGCTCTTCAAATTTCTAATTTCCCCACCACCGGAATATATATGTAAAATTATGAAAATGCCCTTGAACTCCTCATTTCTTGCTTTCTTTCACTATTTTGCATTCTCTTTCGCACGAATTTGCATGAAATACCTGTAAAACACATAAGAGATACACAAAGTACGAAATACTTGCCAAAAGGGTTAGTAGAATAAATATAAGACAAATCTAAGCTATTTACAATGCACGAGATCATAAAAATACCGAAATTAAAGGGATAAATGTGAAGAATTTGTGCCTAATCAACGTGCACTTTTGTAATCTGAGTGGAGTTGGCACGAGGAATGAGACAAGCACAATCAATCCAATTAGGTACCATTAAATCTGGATTTAAATTCTTATGATAAATGGTAACAGTACCGAATTGAATAATGCGACTCACGGTGCTCATGATTATACCAGAGTGAGGACGAGAGTTGGGAGGCCAAGGATACGAGGGATTTTTGACATGGGGTAATGGAACAAGACGAGCGATGGATTCAGGAGAGATAATGATGTCGCAACCTTAGACTTTAGCGAAAATATGATCCTCACGAACACTCATCCAAAAGAAAAATTCTCTAATAAGGTCGGGATAAATAGGGTCAATGAGATTTAACAACGGGCCCCAACCCAAATCAAAAATCCAAGAGTGAATAGTGGTGCCAGCTAGAGAGGGGAGATTGGTGATTTTTTCTCGAACATATGATCGAGTGGAAAATCCTTGGGTATGGTATTGGGTGTGACTGAATAGTGTTCCCCAACGTAGTTTGAGGTCAGGAATAGACGCACCAACATTGGTGTCCTCATCTGAGGAGGATGAAGATGAAGAGGAAGAGGTTCTTATTCTACGGTAACAGCGACTACGATTTGGCGTAATAAGAGAACTACACTAGAACCTACCCAAAGAAATTCCAACCGAACCACCAAATAACATCATCAAAACCAAACAGCAACGCAATCCCAAACTCCATTAGAAATAAACAATCATATAGAAAAAAAAGATAAGTAAGAGCAGGTCCATGAAAATATAAAAATTGAACTATGAGAAAATTTGATAATTTTCATGGAGCTCAAACTTCTTGAGGGGCAAAAAAAATAAAGAAATATAATATAGCCCCCAAACAAAACTATATATATATATATATATATATATATATATGAAATTGGGTGAAAAATGAGGTTTGATAAAAAGTACCCAATGTCATACACATCTCTCTCTCTCTTCCTTATCTCTCTCTCTTTATATATATATATATATATATATAAGAGAACGAAGAGAATACGTAAAAATGGAAGAACTCGGATTCCCTGATGGAAGAAGGGTGATGGAAGAGAATGCAGGTTTTTAAGGTATGGAATAGGAGTAATTGGAGTTGAGGGGTTGATTGGTGAGAAATAGAGGAGAGGGAAAGAGGAGAAGTGGAAGAGTTGGGGATTAATGGGGAGTGGACATCGTTGGAAAAAAGGAGAGAGAGAAAAGAGGTGGTAGCTGAAATGGTGGGAAAAAATAGACTGAACCACCACTTAAAAACCCAGGTCATTCGAACTAAATTGAAAAGTCATTCGAACAAACATCGAACGAAAAGACAGAAGCCTAAAGCCAAAACTCGTTAGAAAATGCGTTCGAACAAGATTTTCTAACGAAAAAATTGATATTTGAAAAGTTCAACATAAACAAAAACAAAAAAAGTAAAAAATTCATAATAGAAGGCCTGAAAGGTTAGAAACCAAAAATAATAATTTTTAAGATGTCCCAAGTAGTGTAGAGATTTACAAGCCATGAGAGCGGGAATGTAGTGGTGTGAACAATGCGAGTGAGAGCATTATGAAGACAACGCATAAATGCAAAATGCCAAACAATATATTCACTTAATATACACTCTCATACGCCTTGTGACAGTAAATGGAATATTAGCAATACTATCCACAAAAACAAAAGCGTGGAGAGCGTCACTAAAACGAAGCAATATGGATTAATTGTGCAAAACCATTGATCTTCAACCTATGTCTCCTATCAATATGAAATAAGCTCTTGGATTCTTTTTATTTTGAAAGAGCAACGATACTATTGTTAAAATGACAAATTAGCCATGGCAAATTTTTTTGATGCCACAATTGTTTTAGGCCCTTTTACATTTTTGCAAATGGTGGTTATTCATGCAAAAATATTTTGTTTTACGCAGCCCGTCTCCATTGCTAAGCACAAATAAATCGAATGAATATAATGATCATTTTTTCAAATTCGAGCAATGGTTTTACATGCACAAAATCGATTGCTCATAAAGGGGTGACAAAATTGATAAGATAACATCGCACTTCACTTAGCATATGCCAGGTGACGTAGATAATCACGCAATTCCGTGAAACGTGTGTGCAAATAAGGCAATATTATGAGGCAATCACAATGACATATCCCTTAAACATGCATCAATGCGCACAAGTGAGACGAAGTCCGGATTAGCATCTCATCGAAAGCCACGTGGACATGGAATGAGATAGAAAGCTGAAAATATCATACACATTACTTATGGACAAAAGTTTTATAGAGGACATTCTACTACAAACAAAGAAAAAGGAAAATGTTTTGAATTTTATAAAATATATAAACAAGGATTAATCTAGTTCATAGGTTTAAATATAGATATGAGGAACAACCTAAACTAGATGACCGACTCCGAACTCAATCAATGCAGTAAACCCCAAAGGAATTCCTAAGTTTTTCAAACCTAAGGGCATCTAGAGGTTTGGTAAAGATATCGGCCAATTATTGATCGGTGACTACGAAGCTTAAGGAAACGATTTTCTCTTCAAACAATTCATGAATAAAATAATCATGGATCCTAATATGCTTCATTTTAGAATGTTGAATGGGATTACGTGAAATATGAATTGCACTTATATTATCGCAATAGATACTCATAGTGCCTTGAGAAATATCGTAATCTTCCAACATTTATTTCATCCAAATGAGTTGAGTGCAATAACTCCCGACGGCTATGTATTCGGCCTCCACCGTGGACAAAGAAATGGGATTTGTTTCTTGCTCATCCATGAGACAAATGCACTACCAAAGTAGAAACAGCAATCGGATGTACTTTTGCATCCATCAATATCTCCTACCTAATCGGCATCCGAATATGCCGATAGACAATCATTTGGGTCGAAGGAATACTAAATCCCAAAAGACAGGGTCCCACTACCATATGTGATAATACGTTTAATGGAAAGTAAATGAGACTCTTTTGGGGCAACTTGATAGCGGGCACAAACTCCTACATTAAAAGAATTATACGAACAACTAGCGGTTAGGTAAAGTAGACTACCTATCATACTCCTACAGAGAGTGTGCTCTACATCCTTTCCTTCGGTGTCCTTACTAAGTTTAATCGATGAACGCATTGGAGTACGTGCATGCTTAGCGGATTCAAGTTTAAATTTCTTCACAAGGTCTTTAGCATACATAGTTTGGGATATCAAGTTGACGAACTTTAAGTCCCAGGAAAAAGGTAAGCTCACCGACCATACTCATCTCAAATTCATCTTGCATTTCTTTTGAAAAAATTTGAGTATGTTTATCACACGTAGAACCAAACACTATGACATCGACATACACTTATGCAACTAAAATAGATTTCTCATCACGAAGGACAAATAATGTCATGTCTACTCCCACTCTCAAAAACCCACGAGAAAGGAGATAAGAAGTGAGCCTTTTATACCAAGCATGGGGTGCTTATTTCAAACCATAAAGTGCTTTCTTTAGAAAGAAGACAAGATTAGGATACTTCAGGTCCTCAAACCCTTTAGATTGTTCTACATAGACTTCTTCTTGAATAATATCATTTAAAATTCACTTTGACATCCATTTGATACAATTTAAATTTAAGGTGACATGCTATGGCTAGTAAAAGGCGAACCGACTCTAACCTAACAACTGGAGCAAAAGTTTCTTCAAAGTCAACACATTCTATTTGAGTGTATCCTTGTGCAACTAACCTAGCTTTATTTTGAATAATGACACCATTTTCATCCATTTTATTTTTAAATACCCATTTGGTGCCAATAACATTAGAATTACTAGGCCGGGAAACTAATTCCCAAACATCATTTTTCTTAAATTGTAGCAATTCTTCCTGCATAGCATTAATCCAATGTCCATCTATTGATGCTTCTTTAAAAAATTTAGGTTCAATTTTAGAAGTATAGCACAAATAGGTAACTTCATTTTCTAATTTAGTTCTAGTCTTGACTCCTACCTTAGGATCTCCTATAATTTTTGAAGGATCGTGGCTTTTACAAACCCAAGGAGAAGGATCCTTTCCCTCAATAGAGGGAACAACCATGTCAGTGTGAGACTCAATATTTTCTACACCAGGAACAACATCACACTCACATGACAAATCTTCCTCATTTTCAATAAATGTGGTTGGAGCATCGTCTTTTATTACAACATTTATTGATTCCATAACTTTTAAAATACTTAAGTTGAAAACTCTAGAAGCTCTATTGTTTTAAGAGTATCCTAGGAAAATACCTTCATCACTCCTTGAGTCAAATTTATCGAGGATTTCTCTATCCCAAAGGATTTAACAAGGACTACCAAAAACTCTAACATAAGCCAAATTGGGTTGTTGCCAGTCCACAATTCATAAGGTGTTTTGTTAGTATTAGGATGAAAATAAACCCTATTTACGGTGTGACATGCGGTGTTAATCGCTTCGACCCAAAACTTAAAAGGCACATTTCTTTCTAAGAGCATAGATCTTTCCATTTCTTGGATCGTTCGATTTTTTCTTTCAACTATACCATTTTGTTGTGGTGTTTAAACGACCGAGAATTCATGCTTAAATCATATCTCATCACAAAAGTCATTTACACCGGATTCCTTGAACTCGGTTCCATTATCACTCCTAAAGCGGTTTATGGTAACACCGTGTTGATTTTGAATAACTCTACATTTAACAGTGATAAAATCAACAGTCTCAGATTTTTCTCTTAGAAAACCTACTATGGAGTATCTTGAAAAATCATCCACCATCACTAAAATGTATCTCTTTCCTCCTATGCTCTTGGTACGAGTGGTACCCATAAGGTCCGTGTGTATCAATTCTAAGACACGAGAGGTAGTTATAGAGTTTAACTTTTTATGAGGATTCTTATTTTTCTTTCCTAATTGACAAGGCCCGCAAATAGTGGAGGTCGATTTTCCTCGAGATGGTAAACCATGAACTAGCTCTTTTCTCATTAAACGATCAAGATCTATAAAGTTAACATGACCTAACTGTTGATGCCAAAGATTGGCAGATGAGGCTTTTGCACTATTACAAACTAAATAAGACTTAGGAACTATTCCGTAGCAATTGTCACTAGTTCTCACACCTTGTAAAATAACCTCACCCGATTTATCATATACGGTGCATTCCGATTGATTAAACTTAACATCAAGATTTTCATCGCATAACTGGCTAATACTTACCAAATTTTCCTTAAGACCATCAACATAAAGGACATTTTCAATTTTAGAAAACCCAAAAATTTCAATAGACCCTCTACCCATAATACGAGATTTGCTTCCATCACCAAAGGTGACCTACCATCTTTATAGTTTTCAAGAGTGGTAAAAAAAGATTTATCACCTCTCATATGTCTCGAATAACCACTATCAAAGTACTATTAAGAGGTATTTTGAGCCTTAAGTGCAACATGAACAACAAACGCTTTATTTGTCTCATATTTTTTAACCCAAGCTTGAGTTGTATTCTTCCCTTTGTTGACTCTAGTATTTTGGTTGGAATTTTTTCCTTGGACTTTAGAGAACCTTATAAACTCTTTCATTAGACATTTGGATTTATTAACTATATACTCAACTTGTCTCTTAAGGTTATCTAAGGAGCTATAGTCTTGCTTAGAAGTTGTGAAATAATAGTTCTTCCCAAGCTTATAACAAAAATCTCTAAGATGACCCCGTTTGTGACAATAAGTACACACATAGGTTTGTTTTGGAGTCACTTTTGGAGATTGCTTAGGTGGACTTATTTTAGGTAGATAAGGTTTAGGTGGATTTGTTTTGGTAACAAACTTAGCTAAGGGGTCGGATTTGGATTTGGATGACTCTCCTTCTTCATATCCTATACCCTTCCTCTCTTAGTAACCTTTTTCCTTATACCTTAAAACTGGACCTAGAAATAATTTACCCATTATTCCTGAATTATCTTCAAGTGTGACTTTAACTTCCCTAGAGGACTCGAGATCTTTCTCAAGATTGACAATTTTTTCTTCAAGACTTTTTCTAATCTCCAAGGATTCACGAAGATATTGCCAACACTGGCTAGAGACTCTGTCAAATCATATTTTTCTTTACTCATCAGAATAAGCTTCTCAGAAAGAGAATTTTTTATAGCTTCTAGTTGAGTAACTAAAGCCTCCTTCTCCTTCAGGTTTTTTAAATCCTTTTCTAAAGTTAAAACTTTAAAGGTTAATCTTTTATTTACCTTTTGAATACGAAGAGACTCGGTGTATAGTTCAGAATAGGCGGATGGCAATTCACTCTCATCTACTTCACTCTCACTTCCTTTTTCATCACTACTTGCTGATTGAGTGGAAGCAACCTCAAGATCATGCTCAGAATTGTTAACATTAGGGTGTGACTCACTTCCATCACTAGAATGACTTGCTATAAAGACAGTGAAATTATTTCTAGACGTGGTAGAGTCATCAAAGTCTTTAGACTCATTATCACTGTCGCTTAGAGTAGAATTATAAACTGCCTCTTCTTTACCATGTCTCTTAAGTTTATTAGGGCACTCAAACGCTCTATAACCATGTCCCTCACACTCAAAGCATCTCTCTGAATCATCCTTTTTAAGGTTGTCTCTCTTAAACTTCTTAGGAACCTGATTATTAAAAAATTTATTACCTTTGTTTTTGTTTTTCTCAAATGTTGGTTTTTCAAATTACGAGTTTTGCTTTTTGAACTTGAAAAAATTTTAAATTTTTTTAGCAAATAGGGCTATATCATCAGGATCGATATCAGACTCATCAGACTCGGACACTTCTTATTTCTTTACTTTGAAGGCAACACCCTTATCTTTGGTTTTGTTATCTTTAGGAAACATATCTAATTCATATGTTTGAAGATCACCAACAAGCTCCTCAAGTTTTAAATTATTTAGATTTCCCAAGTAATTAATAACTGTGACTTTTGGAATGAACCGCTTAGGAAGGCATCTAAGTATTTTCTTAACAGCACGATCTTCAGGGATTTTATCACCTAAGTTAAAGCAAGAATTACCAATATCAGATATACGAGCATAAAACTCATCAAAAGTTCCAGTATCTTTCATGGTGATGGTTTCAAATTTAGTGGTTAGGTTTTGAAGCTTAGATTCTATAACTACACTCGTTCCTTCATGAGTAACTTGTAGAATGTTCCAAGCATCCTTAGAAGTTTCACAAGTCATGATACGATGAAACTCCTCGGGAGTCACGACCTAAATAATGCATTTAAACCTTTAGAGTTAAAGTTACGTAATTTCAATTCATCCTCACTCCAATTCTCTACTGGTTTTAAAACAATTTCATCATCAAGGATCACAGTAGGAGGGGATTATACTCTTTCAACAGCAACCCAAACACATTCATCAATTGATTTTAGGGAAGATTTCATACGTGTTATCCAATAGGTGTAATTAGTTCCATAAAACTTAGGTGGTCTATTAGATGAAAAACTTTCCATATAACCTCCAGGATTCATCTAAATAACTTATAGAGACTAGCCCTGATACCAATTTAAAGTTGTAAGGTTATATGAACTGAGATTATTTTATAGAATACACACACTACACTATAAAAAAATTGTCAAGTAGAGAAATATTCCAATATTAATTTCCTTTGTAAATTAGAAAGATAGCATGAACAATTCTCAATTAAAGTGATGGGATTGTTAACTTGATTAAGAGATATATAATTAGTCAAATTTATCCTTTTACCCTACACATACATCTAGGTGATTCAATGATATAAAATAAGAAATCGCAACCATAACACACCACTGTATGAGAAAAACCCAAATGGGAAAAACCCCGGACGATTGGGCCTAGACAAATCCACTAAAAATAAAGGTTTTACAAGGGACTCAAAAAGCTTACAGACTCGACTCACTAAGACATGTTAATGTCGTCTCCTCTACCTCAGTTTGTAATACGCAAAGTTTCAATGCGTTGCACAACTCCTCGTGTCTCGATATCCACCGAAGGCCAAAGAACCGTCTTCAATAAACTAGGATGCAGAAATCCACTGCATATGTCCATGATGAAATTCAGATTGAAAGCAGGGGGTTTTGGTTCATTCAAAATCAAAATTGTGTTGGAAAGTTTTTCATGAAAAAGGAAGAAGAGAATTCTTCTTTTGAAATGTGAAGTTCCTTATTGAAAATTATTTTCGTCCACTTTATGAAACAGGGTTATGCAAAATAACTGCAAAAAATATAAAAATAATTTTCATAACTGACAAAACTCATTCGAACGACCTGGTTTGAACGAGCTTCTAACGATAGTCCACTGCATAAATAAAGGAAGTCGTTAGAAATCTCGTTAGAATGAATTCGTTCGAACTCGTTCGAACAACATTTCTAATGATCCTTCTAACGAGTTTCCAGTGTATTAGACCCAGGTCATTTGAACGACCTGGGCTGACTTCGAACGAAAATATCAATTTTTTCAAAAATGATGTAAAAATAATTTGAAAATTTTCATAAATATTTTAAGTGAATTAAAATTAACTCCAACATATAAATTGAATTTGGGTCATATACCTTTTGGGAAAAGAGAATGGAATACGATTTGATGAAGTGTGAAAAAACTGGATGCCCAAATCTCCATGGATGATAAAGGTGTGATTTGTTAATACCCAAAACTATTTTGTCCAATGGAATAGCCAATACTAAAAATGACTCGATTGGAAATTTGTCCTTACATTACCACAAACATCACGTTGGAGCATGTGAACAACCGAACTACGTAGGCTTTGATTTCGTGGCCACACGAGTACATAGGCGTAATATGGAGTCTTTCTCATGAGCTCGAGCCTCGACAGTGTCTCCTGATGTGTTGTCTCCACCGAGATGCACCCATATCTTAACTCTAATACCTTATATATACATAACTAAAATGAGATATCAAACTATCTAAAGGCAGAATAATATATTTAATCACTCGAATGCATTCCCATCAATTACACGACCGATAACTCGACATCATGGGAAGGCGATGAACATGGAGAAAATAACTTTCACGTTCGTCGTTGTAATAAGTTCCTCCCCCTGGTACCCAAGGCTCGCAACACCATAATTATCAAACATCAATTTTCAATTTTTAATTTAAATTAAGTGGATAATTAACTAATACAATTTTAATTAAGCACCAGTTTAAACATGCGTCGTAAACTAAAACAATTTTATCTTGCCTAAAACATGAATATAAGTGATATAGTAAGAATATAATAAACAGTTACGCAATGTTGCGATGTACGAGGAAAACCCACAACGGGAAAAACCTTGGACGGCCTTGCTATGCAAATCCAATATGATATAGGTAAATTATACCTACTCACAAACTCGACTCCTTCAAGCATTGATGCACTCTTCACTCCTTGAAACTTTTTCACAGTCCCCGTTGGACACCTTCAAATGGTAATCACAATGCAGACGCCTCCCACATCTCGATATCTATCGACCTTTCCTTTGCTTAACTTTTTCGATCATCACCCATCACGAAACGGAATCCACAGCACGAAATGTACTCAACAAAGATGAAAGGTAAATTAATCTTGGTACTCAAATGTGAGATATCAAATACACATATTATGTTGAAACTTAGATCCCAAGCTATGGGTGTAAACTAGGTTTTAGAAAGCTCTTGATTTTTCTATGAAAACTATTTGTTTGGAACCCACTCTTTGAAATAACCAATAAAAATGTCCTCACACATATCGAGGCAAGTCGTTCATAGGAAAAACAAAAACTCATTCGAAAAACACTGGGTACCTTTCTCGAACGGAAACAAAGTCATTCGAACAACAACCCAATCCTCGTTTGAACGAGGATCTAACGATCGTTGCAAAAGAACTTGCTGTTAAGTAGAAACTTTTGCTCGAAGATCATTTGAGGCTTGGTCAAATAAGATGACCAAACTCTCTTGAATAACAACATGATAACAACATGACTCATTCGAATAACATTGTATAACTCGTTTGAATGACAATATGACTCATTCTAAGGAAATTGCCTTTGAACGCCATGTAAAACTCATTCAAAGGAAGTTAAAAACAAAAATATTTTTCTTTGAAATACTTTTCGAAAAATAAGCCTTATTTAAAAATAACTCCCAAACTTAAAATCTAGGGATCAACAATCATGACATAGTGTTGATGTTTTCTTTACTTGGTCGCTACAGTCTTCAAAAAGCATAATAAGCCTAAAGGACAAACTGAACTCAAATCCTAATCCATGACTCAAGAAGTTTTGTCCAAAAGAAATAAAGCCAATATTACAATTTTTTACAATAAACATTGAAACGTGAAAATTTTTCCTTTCAGTAAATAAATTCATAGTTAAGAATATACCAAAACTATATATTGTTAATCATTATTCAATCATTATATAATTAACCCATTCCCTGAGTATTTTAACATTTTCACTTGTTATGAACACCTCCAGGATTGCATTTCATATATACAAATGTATCCCCGATTTAGTCTCGTGACAATTGCCGAGTCTCGTATATACCCATATGCGAATAGAAATAAATATACCAACCTATCCATAACCACCCAATCACACAATTCCTATTGTTAAACTACCCACGAACCTAACATGTAGACATTTAACATTATTATACATACATTGTCCTCACAACTGAACCAAACATGTAGACAATTAATATATATATATATATATATATATATATATATATATATATATATATATATATATATATATATTGTAAGAGGGTTATTTAGATTACATGGAGGCGTAACCCCTTTCGAGTACAATAATGATAAGTTAACTAATCACGCCATCGCTTAACTACAGAACACGCAAACACAACTTAGTGAAGATAAACTCAGTTTGAACTCACAAATCTCTCGTGTATAACTCAGAAGGTAATAATGAACTTAAAATTAACTTTGCTTAGAGGGAGAGAGAAAATTAGCACCCCAGATACACCTTGGCAGGCAGCCAAACACCCTAACCACCCTCAATGATCTCTGATAGGTATTAAAGCTTCATAATAAATGACAATGGTGGGTGAGTAAACTCTTTGGTTTGCAATAAATCTCTCTCTGATGTATATTGTCTTTAGCAATAACTTATGAACCCTCGAAAAGAATATCCTCTCCCCGGAGGTAGTTGGGGTCCTTAAATAGTCCCCCACCCACACCACTCCCAAGGTAACTCAGTCCTTAATAACTGTGAAAGTTATCCATCATACTTTATGTCACCAACATTAAATGTCTGATGCCTTAGTTAGCTCCACGTCATAAACATTAAATCTCAAGACATGCCTTTTGCCTAACCACTGCGTGTCAGGTGGCTATCGTCACAGAGGTGGCTCACCAACTGTCTAACAACCCCAAATAGCATGGTGGTTTACTCAAGTGCAGATTTGACATTGTCTAGATGGCTAGTGACTTCACCTACAGTAGATATGACATTAAGTTGAGGGTTGTTTGGTCCACAACTCAACACCCAATGGAACTGAAGGATGCTCCGCCCGGGGTTCCACAGTCAGGGTCTTTTGGTGTTTTCCCAGGCGTATCTAAGATGGTAAAGACAATCCCCAATGGTGCCTCACTTCTCAATCCTCTAAACCAAGTTCCTCTAAAGTTCCCACGACGAGGTCATTCGATAGAGCATGAAAGCTCTCCCAGGCCATGCTAAGCACGGTCTCTCGCGAGTACCGTTCGACCTCACACTAAGAATCATTATACTCGTTACATTATTACAATCGTTATTGCCCACAATCAATATAAACAAAGATACAATGTATTAAGTAACACAACAAGCTATAGTATGAGCTGCCACGCTAAGCTGCCTCGCTTGAGCTGCCACGCTTGAGCTGCCATGCTGAGTTGTCTCGCTGCCTTAATCCCAAACACTGTTGTTAATGGGGGGATTATCTTTAATCTCAGGATTACCTTCAATCCCCATCTATCTTTGCCCCTTCGTGAAGAGATTTGTTGTAAAAATAAGAAATATCTGCACGAAAATTTCTCAATCCGATGAACCTTCTCTGTGAAAAAATTATGTCATCTTTTCCTTCATTGCAACCAAATATGGTTAGCTCCTCGAGGAAAAAGTAAAATTCTCCCCGATGTACCAGTGTCGAAGAGCTGTGGCTTATTAGCGCTGTGGCAAAGGGACATCGCAACTTTTTTCCTATTACTGAGTTTCAACCGTTGTGGCTTGACTATTTAAAATTCTCCCGATAGACCTACTAACTTTCTCAAATACTAATTTTGACTTTGGGGAAATGAAATTCTCCGATTTGTGCTGTGGTGGAGTATAGTTGTAGGCAGTGAGTTTTTCGTTAGGACTGTCCCTGTCGTTGAGACTTGTGAAATTCTCCCTTGTAACGTATCGCCAGGTTTGAAAATGTATAAATTCTCCCCGATGTAGCTGAGTCACAATTTAAATAACGTTTGGACTTGTGGCGAGGGGACATCGTAGCTTTTTTGAACCATTGGGGAAGTTTATTCGTTTGTAGTTATTGGATATGTCTGACAGAAGAAAAAATTTGGTGCCAAACCCCAAAACTTATCTTGGAAGAAACCTTTTTATCCCCATGCGTCGCTTCATTAATGACGTAATGTTGTCTTTTCAATTGTCAGGACACTTTCCGAAGTGCCACATGTGTGTTTGAAATGATTGTAGGCGGATTTGCATGAGTGGTGGTGGGAAACTGAAAAGACGGGTTAAAGATTTCAAACGTCTATTTTTCAAAACACTTCTCCTTTCTTCATCTTCTTCAAACTCTCATCTACTTTAGAGAGAGAAACTCTGTCAAAACTCCATTATTGCCAAGATTTTCTCCTCATTCCTTTCCTCTACAATCATCCTCACTTTCTAGCCATTCCATTGTTACTTCTCTGGTGCCTTTTCTAAGCTTTTCTTTAATCTTCACTGTCATCTTCAATGGCCTCCTCAAGCAATCCTATTATGTATGCCACTAATGATCCACCTTCCACCCCTATTTCCACCACCTCTACTGCCACCTCTTTGACTGTCGCCCGCCAGGACCAGCTGTGTTCCTACCGCCGGTCCCCTATATTTGGCAAGGGTGATGATTTTGCTGGATTTTGAAAAACTTACATTTTCAATGCTAACTATGATGCCATGACGCTTGGTGATGAAGACGAAAGTTCTGCTGACTGGGGCTTTCTCCCCCCAAAGGGGACTTTCGATTTCGTCTTGAGCGAGGGGACTTCCATTGGTCCTATATTAACTTCGAAGGTCCTGGAGGCTCTCCTGCTTACTTCCCTACCTGGAACTCCCACATGCAGAGTTCCCACGCAGATACCCTCACCAAAAATGGGCTTCATCGGTCTAAATGCTTTGATGAGTTTACTCTGTCCAAGAACAATGTTGTCCATCCTGTCCTGGTGTCTCACTAGAACGTTACTACTCACACTTTCATTGCTGCGTGGGGTGAGTTTACAATAACGTTGGAAGACGTGGGTGAGATTTTGGGCCTTGAGGCAATAGGCCATGAGGCCTATTCTAATGAGGCCCTGGATGCCCAAGAGGCTGCTGACTATTTGGAGTTAGATCGTATATGCCGAAGGTGCATCGATTCTTCAAACAAAGCCACTTTCACTCCTCTCATCAATTATTTCTTCAAGGATCCTTCTGAAGGTAGTTCTTCTGAGGCTGCTCCTGGTCAAGGTACATCACTGGAACTTGATGCCTACATCATTATCATTCTTTCTCATTTCTCTTAATGGGTAAACCTACCGACCAACCTCGAATGGACCTCATCAACATATCCCTCCATTTGGCCTGGGGTATTAAGCTTCCTCTAGCTGCAATGCCCTGGGATCGCTCTACAAATGTCTTGATAGAACTCTTTTTGATATGGAACGATATCTTGGTCGTTATAACCTGGCCAACTTTGCCAAGTGTGTCCTTCTGACAAGCTTCCTTTATGTTCGTTTCCCCGTCATAGCAGCCAAAACCAATCGCCCTCCTTCGGGGGAAGCAATTCTGCCTCCACGCTCTTTTATTTATCACAAGAGGAAAAGTCGAAATGAGTTAACCTCTATTATTGATCAACCTAGGAGTTTTGTGATGAGGCCTTACGAAGAGGAGGTCTTCCTCCATACTTGGGGTTTCTTAAAACATGGAGCAAGGGTGGTCCAAGCAACTACTTTGGACCTCATCGTTGAAGACCCTTCGCTAGTTATGGTTATTCTATTTTTACCGGGGTACCTGCCTTCCAACATCGAGTGGGGATACACCAGTGAGCATTATAATCCTAATCGATGCAGCCGTCAATTTGATTTAGATCGGGGGGATCCTCGCCCAGTTTTCCAATTATCTCACCCCAAAGTCTCTTTTAGCGAGGCATGTTCCTTGTTCTCATCTACTTCTGCGTGGGGGGTAAGTTCTACTATGGCTGAGCGAGTCACCATTCCGAGCATCATAAGACAAGGGGATGAGACCCCCTATTTGCAACAAAGTACTGACCGAGACATCTAGCCCAAATTTCTGAGTTCATTCAGGGGGATCTCGTGTATCCCCCAACTCTTTTATTTTCCGCTCTGGAGCTGGGGCTTGAAAGGTAATTTCGTTCTTGGTACTGAGTTCCCTCTAAGCAAAACTCCTAAGGAACCTCCCACTGAGCTTTCTCCACATTGCTCAATGATTCATGTTTCTACCCTAAAGCCCAAAAAAGCTCCAACACCCAAACAATCTGCTCCTTTAGGGGGTATTTCTGGTCAAGGGGTTTCAACTGAGGTAGACTCTGGCCAAGGACCTTCTCAACCACCAGCCAAAAAAGCTAGGAAGCCAGGAGTGGGACTTACTCAAAGTATAAGTCTCAAGCTCAGCCTCAAACTCCTTTGGAGGCATTCCCCATTGCCTTCGTTCCTCCTCCCATGTCTGCAAAAATGAGTGAGGAGTTGAGGAGGAAAGTTCAGGCTGAGGTGGCACGAATAAATGTTGATTTTTAACGATGCGCTCCCATCGTTCCTCCTTCTACTGCCTTCCCCAATATCTTGGTTGATCCAACGGAACCAGGGTCAAATAGAAAGAAGAGTTCAAAGGTTCCTTGAAGTGCTGGTGTTGTGGGTGTGAGGAAGAAGACTCTGGGTACCAAGTCCCAGAGGAAACGATCTCCAGATGTACATCTCCCCCAGCTCCCTCTGTTGTTGCCTCTTCTTGTCCTTCGCCAGTGGTTATATCCTCATATTCTCCCTCTGGGTCTGAGGTATGTATGTGTGTTATTGTTCTTACTCCTCTTTTTCTAAGGCAAACTGCATCCGTTTAACTCTTAAAAATTTTGGTGCAGGAGGTTGAAGAAGAAAGACCCAACCCCCTTGTGAGTCTTTTCGTGGGGGGACATTTTGGTTCCTCTCAGACCGATGTAACTCCTCCCCATTCCCCCATGATCGTCCTTACTTACTCCCGTCGTTCGTCCTCACAACGTGCGAAGCATGCTGTCGTGGGGGGTGATTCCGTTGAGTCTGTGGGCATCTCTTCTCAACCAGAGACAACTCCTCCAGCCCTTCAGAATTATCACCTCAGTCCGAGGTTCTTCTGCCCATCGTTCCAGCTGCAAAAAGTTCCCCCGAGGTAACATATTATCAATTACTTGTTAGGTCTCGCGTCTTTTTTTCTCCTACATCCCTTTTTTCTGTTTAACATGCTAAACTTTATTATATTGGGATGCCTTAGGTTGAAATGGTGTCTTTTTTAGCTAACATTCTTCTTCCCACTGTGCTAATGAGACCCTTAGTTGCAGTTTCCCTCTTTGGTGCCATAACGGAGGTAAGTAACAGTTAGAGGTATTTCTCACTTCTTTTGTACTTATTCCCCATTTCTAACACTTGGCTTTATTTTTGCAGTTTTCTCCAGATCTTGCCCCCACCCTCCTCTCTTGGTGGGTTGCCTATTCCCAAGGTCAGGGTTTAAATATCTGCCCAGCATGGTGGTTCCTCTTCATCCACCAACTTGGGGCATTACTTGGAGGTCAAATGTCCTCCTCAGTCGAGGCTCCTATGTTAGCCTTGGTACCTTTTGTTGGAAAAAGAGCTTTATCGATCGTTGATGCTTATTTAGTTGGGGGTGCCGTTGAGGCTTCTGAGGAGTTAAGTCTGCCCCCAACCATTCCCGTCGTTATGGCCTCCTTGGTGACTCTCGTTCTTTCTCCAGCCACTGCTGAGGTACTTCTGTAGTTTCTCTTCATTTCTCGTTGTTTGTCTTTTATTCTTGACAATGTACAATCTAGAAGAGTCTCATTTATCAAACTTTCAAACTTCACCGATAACGGTGACTTAACAATGAAAACACTTGTTAAGATTTTTTTCGCAAACTCCACCTATAACGCTGAATTAACAACAAAAACACTTGTTAAGATTTTTTGCAAACTCCAGCTATGATGGTGACTTAACAACGAAAACACTTATTAAGATTTTTCGCAAACTCCACCTATGACGGTGACTTAAAAATGAAAACACTTATTAAGATTTTTCACAAACTCCACCTATAATGGTGACTTAACAATGAAAACACCTATTAAGATTTTTTGCAAACTCCACCTATAACGGTGACTTAACAATAAAAACACTTGTTAAGATTTTTTGCAAATCCCACCTATATTTGGGTGACTTAACAATGAAAATACTTGTTAAGATTTTTCACTTAACTCATTATTTTTTCTACCTGTTCTCAGGTTGCACTTGAATCTTTTTCGTCGGGATGGAAATCTCCACCAATTCTTTCGCCCATCGCTTCACCCCATCGGGAACGCTCTATTTCAGAAGATTCTAGTCACGACGACCAAGGTTCCACGACTAGTGCTGCCACTGACAGCGAATCTAGTTGTAAGCTTCCTCTGCCCGACTTAGCTCCTCACGACTTTTGCCTCACGGTCCTTCAGCGTTCTCCTCAAATACCTGCCAGTTATAATGTGGTGATTGAGCAGATTTCAAGCCACCATCCTGTGACTTTTCTTGTGGATTGCCTGCGTTCCAATATCTCCGTGATGAGCTACAGGCTTCAGGGCAAGGCAACCATTGTTGCTGATATCATTAGTACTCTTACGACGAATGTTACCAGACCTCTTCTTAACCAATTACTGGGCTATCTGAGGGAGTTGGGTCGAGATGGCTTCCATTTTGACTAGATGATTGCGCACTTAAAAAATTTGAAGATCCAATGACTGGATATTCAGAGGGAATTGCTACAGAAAGATCAGGAGGATCAACGAGCTGAGGAAGTTAAGTTGGCTGAGCTAACACCTCTGCTTAAAGCTGATAATAAGGAGGTGGAGGACTTTGAAGAGGCTCTGCATCTGGCAAATCTGAAATGAGAGAAACTCCTTAGAAAGTGTACATAAGCGCAAATGAGATTGGAGGTTTTTATTAACGCCCAATAGTCTTGCCTAGCAGCTTCTTCGGGCCTGCCCGACGATTTTTTCTCTGCTCTAGACCTGTGGTTCCTCGTAGGCCAATGAACTCTTTTACTTTTATATACATTTTACTTTCTTTTTTTATGTAATTCTCAGGTAGTAGCTCCCCATTTTTTAATGCCCCAAAGTTTGTGAATGAAATGAAAAAGTTATATGTTTTCCCATGTCATTTATTTATGCTATAAGTGTTTACATATATTATGAAGTTCTACGGTTCTTTCATCTCCACTCAAGTTGCAATAATAGACATAAAAATAACTTATATATTCATAACAACAGCTAGATTCAACAGTGGTCTAGACTTAATTGCTTACACATGATAGACTTTCAACCATTTATTATTAATCTTGAATGTCTTGTCTTCTTCCATCTTAAAAATTAAGCAATAACCTGAATCATGAGCTTCTTTTACAATGAAAGGTCCCTCCCAATTTGCTGCAAACTTAGGTAGAGGAAGCCCCCTGATGTGCTTCACTGCTGCCTTTGAAACGAGGTCTCCCTCCACAAACTTCCTTGGTCTCTCCAAGTTATCATATGCCCTGGAGAGCTGCTTTGTATAAATTTAAAAGTGCTGCATTGCATTATCTCTGTGTCCATCCAACACTTTCAACTGCACGTGTCTATTCTGATATCATGCTACTTCGTAAGGAATATCGAGCAGAGGGAACTTCCAACTCTCCTGGGAGAATCGCCTCAGCCCCATGAATAAGGGAGAACGGAGTATACCCTGTGGGCTTCCTCTTGGTTGTTTGATAGGCCCACAATACAGCTGGTATCTTATCATCCCATAATCATGGGAAATCCTCCATCGTTTTAGCCAAAATATTAACCAAGGTTTTGTTAGTTTCTTCGGCTTGATCGTTTCCCTTTGGGTATGCCACCGTTGAAGTATGATGAATAATGAATAATGGAGTACTTGTCTATGAGCATTGTTACCTCTGAGTTGATGGAGGGGGTTCCATTATCTTAGAGAATAATCTTTGGAATCCCAAAACGGAAAATGATGTATTCCCTGATGAAGTTGCTCACCACCCCTGATGTTGCCCTTCTTAGTGGTATTGCTTCAGCCCACTTTGTAAAGCACTCCGTTGCTACTAGTATCCAGATCTTTCTCCTCGAAGAAGGATGTATTACCACTACTAGGTCAAACACCCAAGTGTGAAAAGGATAAGGCGTTGCCAAGGAGTATAGGTCCACCGATGGGGCATGGATCATATTTCAATGAAGTTGGCAAGCCTTGCATTTTCTAATGAACTCAGTAGAGTCCTTCTCCATCGTTGGCCAATAATACCCCAACATCATCAACTGGTCATACAACTTGGCCCCTCCTATGTGAGATGGATCATGCACTTGTTTGAGGACCTTTGCCACTTCTTCGTTCATAATGCAACGCAATGGCCTGTTGAAGTAATCCCTTCGATAAAGTTACCCCTCCTGATCGTAGATCCTCGAAGCCCTTTTCTTTAGTCCCATTGCATTAATTTTCTCTGTTGGGACAACTTCATCTTTAATAAAGTCAATATAGGGCTACCTCCAGTCAGGTTGAGCTTCAACTAAAAGACATGCAACCGCCTCGAAGAATAACTGGCATTTATCGCACTTTCATTGCAGCTCTGCTGTGTCTTGCTTCATTCTAGGCCAGAAATATCCATCCCTTTGAATTATCCTAAAAAGTGGTATCTCAGTTGTTTCGCAGTGCTCTTTGTGTGTTTTCTTCAACATCCACTCTACTTCTTCTGGGTCGATGCATCTTGATAACCATCCTCACGCGTTTCTAAAATAAATATTTCCCTGATTTGTAAAGTATTGGGATAATTCCTTCATCTCTATCGCTCCTTCCCCCGGTCTAGTTGTTTTTTAATCTCTCCCCTCTAGTTAGAATAGTCCTCCATCGACAGAATTGATTGTACCACCATAGGAGCTGTTCTTCGCTGGATCACAACTGTAGTTGTATCATCTCTCATGACCATCTTCTGAGAAATAGTGGCATAGGCGTATGGATGGCGTTTCATCGTTCGGGGATGTGTTTTGATCTTAGTCCGATGGAACTGGTTGAGAAGCCTCTGAATGATTGTTCTGTATGGTGCCAAATTCAAGTGTTTAAACGCATATTCTCCATTCACTTGCTGAATCACCTTTGATGCAAAGTGAACGAATTCCCCTTCGAAGAGCCTCCAGCAACCCCAGTACCAACGCTTCATACTCTGCTAATTTGTAGGAAAGATAAATCTCCTCCATTCCTTTAGAAAGAATAACCCATGCTCCTCCCTTCTTTTCTGCCAAGGATCCATCGAAGTGCATCGTCCATTCTTCATCGCTTGCATCTACGTTGTTGGTCTGCAAGTCATCTCATGGAATACTTTCTTTAGGTGGTTCAAACATCTCGGAGGGGAAGATTTTTAAGAGATCTGCGTACGCCTGGCTCTTGATCGCGCGAGGAACCACGCACTTCAAGTCATATTCTGAGAGGATAAGGAACCACCTAGCTGCCCTACCAATCAATATAGTTTTTGCTAGCAAATACTTAATAGAATCACATCTGGTTATAATATAAATTGTAAAAGATAACATATAATGTCTAAGTTTTTACGCTACAAAGACTAAGGCTAAATAGTTCCTCTCTAAGCTACTATACCTGACCTCCGGCCCTTGTATGATTCTACTTAGATAGTAGACTGACCGTTCTTGCTCATCAATCTCTTGCACAAATAGAGCTCCAACGGACCTTGTGGTGGATGTGAGCTATAGCTACAACGGTATTCCTGCCTTTAAGGGAACCATAGTCTGTGGTGAAACGAGCAACTTCTTCAGCCCAGTAAGAGACTCCTGGTGAACCTCCTCCCACTTGAATTTTATGTCCTTTCGCAAAAGCTGCATCAACAAGTGCGTCATTTCAGCCAATCCAGGCATAAATCTCCTAAGGTAAGAAACTTTACCGAGGAAACTCTTCAGCTCCTTCGCCGTTTTTGGACTGGGCATCTCTAAGATCAATCTCTATTTATCTTGGTCCATCTGTACCCCCTGCCGATCAACTACAAAACCTAAAAACTTTCCACTAGTTACTCCGAAGATGCATTTTAGTGGGTTCATCTTCAGCTTATACTTTTTGCATCGAGCAAATACCTTCCTCAAATCGCTCATATGCCACTCCTCCTTCCTCGATTTGATGACCAATTCATCCATATAAACTTCCATAAACTTATGAAAGAAGTCATGAAAAATGGCCATCATTGTTCTTTGATAAGTAGCCCCATCGTTCTTGAGTCCAAGCAATATTACATTGTACATGAAGCTGCCCAATGGGGTTTTAGACGTTATTTTATCTGCATCCGTGGGGTCCATCTTGATCTGGTTGTACCCTACATACCCATCCATGAAGTTGTACATCTCATGACCAACCATTACATCTATCAGGATATAGATGAAGGGTAGAGGGAACTCATCCTTAGGGCTAGCCCTATTCAAGTCCCTGAAATCCACAGAGATCCTTATTTGAATTTTATCTTTCTTTCTCATCGGGACAATGCTAGACAGCCAGAGTGGGTGATGTATCGGTTCAATGAAACCTGTCGTCAGTAAGTGTTGGACCTCTTCCTTAATTTTCAATTCTAGCTCAGGCTTATACGTTCTCGTTGCTTGTCTCACCGGAATGGCTGAAGGCATCACGTTCAACTTGTGGCAGCTTACTTCCTCATCCAGCCCTTCCATCTTTGTGTACTTCCATGTAAAAACATCTATGAACTCTCGAATTAACTTAACCAAGGCCTCTCATTTCTCCTTACTGAGATCCTTCGAGATGAAGATGGGCCTTGGGTCCTCCCCTTCTTTCATCAGGTTCAACTCTTCTAGCTCCTGTGCTTGTGTTTTTGGTTGATCTTCCATATAGTCTGGTTCTTCGGTAATATCTTCCACAAATTCCTATACGTTGGAGTTGTTTATCACCATACATTACCCCCATTTATCCACCAGAAAGCACTCATATATCGGGTCAGCCTCATTATAAGTTTCTTTGGCCGCCCATTCACACCATTATAACCGACAAACCACCTTTCCTTCTTCGGTAATCACCTTTTTTCACTGTCTGTTAGTAGTCACCACTGCCTTCCTCTTTTTCTCTCTAGAAGCCTCAGCAACTCTTCCTCCTAAAAATCGACTCAACACCTTTATCGTTGAACCTCATGCTCCATCGAATCCACTCTAGGATTCATCCTATCTTTGAGCTACTTCGAGATGTTTTGGGGGCGAGGGACCACCTGGTGGGCTTCTTCTATCATCCCTCCTTTGTTGCTTGTAACTTCATTATTCTTCTCATTCAAGGTCCCCATTCTTTCTCTGATCGAGGGAACCCAGGCTCCCTCCATTATTTTCGTTAGGACTCTTACATCCTCCTCCAGTTCTGTGTAAAAGGCTGCATCTACCAGGTGAGCTTCTTCGACGGTGAAGGGCCTCTTCATAGCTCTAATGGTCACCTCCATCCCCTTGATATTCGCCTTGGTGCATTGGTGATACGTTAAAGGAACTAGCCATTGATTGTGCATCCACACCCTTCCTATTAGCAGATGGAAGGAAGTTGCAGTCTCTATCATGTGGAATTTTATATGGGAACTCAGATTTCTCATCCCAATCCCAATGTTCACATACCCAATGAACTTGGAAGACTGGTTTTCATAGCCTGAAATCACCAAAGGCATGAGGACCAACCTCTCCTACGAAATATTAGCTGCATGGAAAGATTTAATCGACATGATATTGATAGAGGCTTCCCTATCCATAAGAGCCCTTGCAAAGCTAACTTCGTTGATGTTGGCAGTCACATACAATGGCCTATTATAAGGGAATCTCAAGGCCCTATCTGCGTCACTGAAAGTTATTTCTGATAGAAACTTTTTTACCAATCTGGCCATGGGTCCCTTTCATCTCAGTGAAGGGACTGCGTTCTTCCTCGCAATATCAAGGATCGCCTGGGTTATCCCAAACCCACTCTTCTTCGGTATCCCTACCTGGTCGAAGAACCAGGCGAACTTTGGGGATTTTAAAACGGCACCATATTCCATAACTTGGTCCCCTTCTTCACCTTTAACGTTATACACGTCCTCCACATCTTTAGCACTTGCTTCATCGTAGGCTAACACTACATTATCCATTCCCCTAGTGCAATCTTTCAAATATTCTTTAAACTCCTCCTACTCTGTCGTTAGCTCCCTTACTTTCCTTTTTGCCTCCTCATCGTAGGCTACCACCAGATTGACCCTATGTGCTGGGAGTAAGTTGTTGTTAACGTTCTACGGAGGGATTTTTAACGTTCCCTTCACATATTTTTCGATGATTCTTCTTAATGTGAAATAACTCTCCGTTGGATATTGGATCTTTCGATGAATTTGGCAATTTTTAGAATTCGCCCTAGTTATAGCGTCTGGTTCCGTAATGGGTATGCCCTTTGGTTCGTACACTGTTCCTCCTTGAACCATTGCGTTGTGACAACCGACAGCCTCTCCTACTGTATAAGGCAACGGTGGTGGATCTTCCCCGTCTCTCCCAAACTTTCTCTTGTTGTCCCTCTTCGCTACCTTGCCCCCATCTGCTCCTTCAGTATATCCTACTCGTGGGGGCTGAGACCTCCCTCCCACGGGTTGTATCGGCTACCTAAACATCATGGGCACCACCACTGGATTTGGTCGTACAACTAACGAGATATTCCTTACTACTTTTAGGAACGTCGTAAAAGTCTCCTCACACGTCTCGTTAATAAGATGGAAGATGTACATAGGAAGCAGTCCCTCCGCATAGATCTGCAGTAGCTTAGACTCTTTGGCCTCCTCCCTCACATAGAGGGACCTTTCCCCGAACCTTCTAATGTAATCCACTACATCTTCCCCGGGTCGTTTCTTCTCTCACCCCAGTTGGGTCAAGGCGAACTCGTCTTCCGCCATAAAGAACTTTTGGACGAACAAAACATGCATCTCCTCCTACGTGGAAACACTCTTGGGGGCTAGGTGAGAATACAAGGTATATGCTTTATCGGTTAAGGATTTAGAAAATTCCCTCAACCTAAGTTTCTTGTTATAGCAATGTGCCCCCAAGTGTTCAACGAAGCATTTAATGTGCTCTTTTGGGTTCCCACCCTTTCCTGTATATTTTTCAAAGATAGGAGGAATATAATCTTTTGGGTAGGGCTCGTCGTTGAATTCCTGGGGGTAAGGCATTCAAAAGTCATCATAGATCGAAGATACCTCACCCGCAGATTGCGAGGAAGCTTGCATGAATTTCAGCATCTCTTTCAGCATCTCTTTCCTCATCTCTTCCATAGCTGATGTTGTTGAGGGAACGACCAGAGGGATCATAGGCGGAACTCCCGTTGCAGCTGGAGAAATCATCACAGTTAAAGCCGTTGATACTCCTGGAGTTCCCGCTATTGTATTTACAATAGAAGGTATACTTACTGGGACCATTCTTGTTAGAACTATGCTTGGTGGGGACGTTGGCGCTGCCCCTGGCGTCACAAAAGATTTGGCCTCAAATCCCCCTAACACCGTTGAAGCTACGGGAATTTGTAAAAACTCATAAAATTTATTCATGAGGAGTGCCACTTGGTCTGGTCCCAACCCAGCGCTCGTAGAAGCTTGTTTCACCCCTGGGACACCTATCTCCATTTGAACTGGAGGTACCTCTAGTCGATGGGCTCCGTCCCTTAAACCTCCAATTCTCTCGCCGCCTGTTCTTCATTGTGTTGAATGTAATCAAAGTTAAGTCCTAGATTAACGTTATCCGGTGCCATACCCCTTGCTTAGAAGAATGCCTCCCTAGCAGAGTCGTCAAATATAAGAGGGTAGTTGAGATTAGATGGAGGCGTAACCTCTTTCGAGTACAGTAATGATATGTTAACTAATCATGCCATCTCTTAACTATAGGACACGCAAACACAACTTGGTGAAGATAAATTCAGTTTGAACTCACAAATCTCTCGTGTATAACTTAGAAGGTAATAATGAACTTAGAAGCTACTTTTTTAGAGGGAGAAAGAAAATGAGCACCCCAGATACACCTTGGGAGGCAGACAAACACCCTAACCATCCTCAATGATCTCTGTCACATATTAACGATCCATAATAAATGACAATGGTGGGTAAGTAAAATCTCTGGTTTGCAATAAATCTCTCTCTGATGTATATTCTCTCTAGCATAACTTCTGAACCCTCAAAAAGAACATCCTCTCCCCAGAGATGGTTGGGGTCCTTAAATAGTCCCCCCCCCCCCCCCCCCCCCCACACACACACACACACACCACTCCCGAGGTAACTCAGTCATTAATAATTGTGAAAGACATCCCTCTTACTTTATGTCACCAACATTAAAAGCCTGATGCCTTAGTTAGCTCCACGTCATAAACATTAAATGCCAAGACATGCCTTTTCCCTAACCACTGTGTGTCAGGTAGTAATCGTCACAGAGGTGGAACGCCAACTATCTGATAGCCCCAAATACCACGGTGGTTTACTCAAGTGTAGATTTGACATTGTCTAGCTGGCTAGTGACATCACCTACAGTAGATGTGACATCAAGTAGAGGATTATTTGGTCCACAACTGAACGCCCGATGGAACTTAAGGGTACTCCGCCCGGGGTTCCACGGTCAAGGTCTTTTGGTATTTTACCAGGTGTATCTAAGATGGTCAGGATAAGCCCCAACGGTGCCTCACTTCTCAATCCTCCAAACCAAGTCCCTCTAAAGTTCCCACGGCGAGGTCGTTCGATAGAGCATGAAAGCTCTCCGAGGCCCTGCCAAGCATTGTCTCTCGCGAGTACCGTTCGACCGCACACTAAGAATCATTATACTCATTACATCATTACAATCGTTATAGCCCACAGTCAATATAAACAAAGATACAATGTGACTAAGTAACACAACAAGCTAAAGTATGAGCTACCACACTAAGCTGCCACGCTTGAGCTGCCTCGCTACCTTAATCCCAAACACTGTTGTTAATGGGGGGATTATCTCTAATCTTAGGATTACCTTCATGCCCCCTCTACATATATATATATATATATATATATATATATATATATATATATATATATATATATATATATATATATATATATATATAGGGGGCGGGGGGGGGGGTGAATTAACTCAAAGTCTAATAAATATCCACATATATATACTCGTGACTAAAACCGAAGTTTTATAATTATACCCCAATATCTAGGTATGCTAATGTTGTACCCAAAATATATCGCCTAATTCCTAAGTGACACGTAGCATGGAAGCCCGCATCAAATCATACAGATGAGCCTAAATATTTTCGAAAGGACTCGGTCTTATACCATAACAGGCCGCGGACATCACTCCTCAGCACAATCTTGACAATATAGGTCGCGAACTTTACACCTCCCCCCATGGATTGTCAATTGTCCACCTTCTAGAAATATTCTCTCTTATCCTCACTTATCCACAAGTCATGTGAACAATTCACATGAGGTCCCAACCAACTCTTACATATATAGGTGCTCACTTCTTATTTTGGTAAGCAATAGGAGAGTAGCCAAACTCTACCAAATTATCTCTTGCTTCTCTCTATACCCAATTCCTCAATCCACTCACCTGCTTCGGCAAAGTTAACCCAACATATTTTTCGTTTAATAAAAGATTACATTATAAAGCATCGGCCTCTACTACACTGTAACATGTACGTTCATGTAGTTAGCCTCATATTCTCCTCTATATATGCTTATAAGGCCCAAATAATGTAACTGTTATATATATCTAATGATAATAAGTCTCCAAAGTGGGTGTAGGCCCATTTTCATGGCCGAACCATCCAAAACCTCATGTTTCTCTCTCTTTTTATCTCATTTTTACCCTCTTTTATACTTTTAATTGTTAAGTATAGCTTTGATGGCATGGTTTGCACTAGTAGATTCATTTTTAGACGATGACAGTTTGGGACCGTCTATGAAAAATGAGGTGTCATACCGAGTTTCTCTCAAAATGGATTGAATATTCCTAGTTTTATCCATAACCATATCTATATCTTATGGGTGAAATTTCAGTGATTAGACCTAGATATGAATATGAAAGCTAGTGAGAATGTGGGATTCTATGGATTGATTCATATATTAGGGCAACCACACATAAATTCAAGTTCAACAAATTTTATCTTTGAACTAATTTAGTGTGCATTTAGAGATGTAGTCCAAATTAAATATAGCAAACCAAGCAGGTAAATACGCGAAGAAATAAGAAAAATCCCTTCCAGACAAAACCTTTATTTCAGCACTATATAAGATTTAACAGACACGATACGACTTATAAACTACTTAGCTCACTAAGTATGATGCGTAGTACTTCAAATCTTCTAAAACAATGGCACAGTCCAGAAACGCTCACAGGAAGTAATCTTCCCTCGGTATCCACTGATCAGTCTTCTTCTTATGCAGTAGATCCTCGGCTCCACAACTTTACAAGATCTTTGAACAAGAATTGTGTTTGTCTTGATTTTATAAAGTGAACTCTAATTTTCCCAAGGATTTGGATGAAAATGTGACACCCCGCCAAATTAAATACCGGGCGATCACTCCTTTATTAAATTAAAATCAAGGTGAACAGTTGGTTCATTCTTTGCATCACTGTCGCAAATGAAAAACTTTTCCAATTTAAACATCCTAATTAATTAAGCTAGGTGTCAAAACCATTTTTCAACATTACCTTACAAAATTTATTTCGAAAACAAGATTTAATTATTTACAACAATTTAATATATAACGAATCACACCACAATAATCCAGGAACATATAATCCAAATAATTTAAACATTCGACATTTTAATCCCAACATAAAAATTTTAAGTAAAACATCCAAACCATAATAAATCCCAAAGTATCAAGACTACAATAACTGAATCACCATGTCCCAATAAAACAGCTGAATAGGGGAAAGGGCGACACATGCCCCAATAACTGAGAATGATAGAAGTGGAATCAAGTAAATGAAATCGTCTAATCAAGTGGCCTGCAACTCCCACCTAAGCTGCAGCACGTTCCTTCCAAGTGATCCTAAGCAAGACGCCCCTGTGGCTGGGCACCTGTAATATATACATATATATACAAGAGAGAAAGAGAAATAGAAACGGGTCAGAGCCCAATAGTGTATATGATTTAAAAAATTCGTTTATCAAGTATTTAAATTGATTACAGGCTAATGCAACAACATATTAGTGCGACACTCTCTTGAGAAATTCTCACCTCCCTTCTAATGCGCACACCTATCGCACTAACCTTCTCAATGGTCTATCTCGTCATATATCACACTATCTTTCCCCAATGATTTAACTTATCTTAGGTTATTCGCAGGATTTAAAATTGAACGATACAATTGTTTGAAAAGAATATTTCAATTAGTATCCAAAATTCTCGTTTTAACTTTATTAATTTATAAAGTTTTCCAGTGTCATATCATACTTTCTCAAAACAAGTATTTACAATATGAGTCATCAACCATATCCTACTTACCATATCACAGTAGGTAGTTCCAAATTTCAGAATTTCATATATATATTAAATACTCGTATAATATATATATATATTATAACACCACCCCAAATAAAAACTATGGTGCGGGCATACTCTAATATCCAATCCCCGTATTACTCGCACTAAGGGGAATACAAATTCGGAATCACTCTTGAATTGTATTAACACATACACAAACAATATTGAGGCGAAGCATAGATTCCAAGTCTCTAAGAGGATGGCACATACCCGCGTCTCTTAGGACCGTCTGAACTATCAATTCGATAGCCTGTACTAAGGATATCTATCTCCTAGGGTACGAGTCAATATCCCCCATAAGGCAACACAGGATAAGATCGTCCCAGCGCGGCAACCTCAGGGATAGCAAGTAGCGTGGGCATGATTTTCACACGTATATAATATATGCATACACAATCATATAAATATACCACTTTTATTATATCAATTTAGGTTTATCCCATAACCCACAGTCACAACATTTATCCTTCTTTTCCCATTATTATATATCAAGTATAATGGTTCGTTTCTAACTTTAATTCGAAGGGTTTTTCCAACTTACTACGTGATTGGACATAAATATTGTATATTTATTCCCTAATATCAGTGCATTTGTGAACCCGAGTGATGTAACCCATATGGATTTAACACACATTTATGCTACTATTCTTCGTTGGCAAGTATTTCGTATTTCTTGCTTCTCTTATTAGTTTTACAGATTAATTATGCAAGCAGCGCAAAAGAGAAAGCGAGACAATGAAAGAAGAGCTAAGAAGGCAAGTTCAAGGGCATTTTGGTAATTCTGCATCCAGATGCCGAAGGAGGAGTCAACTGGAAAGTTGAAGAGCTCGGAACAATGAGAACACTGGAAGAAACAGCACCCAAATCCGAGCTACTGTTGATGAGTTATGACCCGTTGAAGTTGAAGAAAAATCCAAGGAAGAAGGGAAAGAAAACAAGAAAAAATTTCTAAGTGTTGAATGGAAGAAAAAGCACCCCAGACCAGCAAACATTTGCGAACCTAAGGGCGAACCGGTTCGGGGGATCTGATGCGCGAATTTGCCTCCTTTATTCTGATTAGCTCTACGGTTTCCTTCTTATTCAACATCAAAATTTCGTGGTTTAATCCTCTACATCACAAAAGGTTTCCATAATATCATTTAAGTAATCACTACATGCAATTTCCTATCTCAAATTGGGTTTTTCTTCCATACAACTCATCCTAATCATTCCTAAACCAATATGAAAGATGCATCAACGAAATAAGCAAGATAAACACTTGCCTGGGATTTTCAGAAATCTGGTTTGGTGTTGAATTTGGTGTGGTTGTGTTCCCCGTCTCGCGATCTACGCGTTGGCGGTGGCGGCGGTGCAAACAGTTGAGTTTTGAGCCTCGGAATGCCTTGAGAGCTCTCTCCTCTCCTCTCCAATGGTCGTTCTAGTGTTTTGAGTTATCTAACCCTAGGAGATAACCTAAACATCTGATATAACCCCTTAATTTTCGTGGGTTTAATTACCCAAAAATACAAAATGACTAAAATGCCCTCCCGGGGTACTAATGAGGCCTAAAAATGCCCCGAGACCCAAATCAAACCCCCGGGTATACTTTTCTGACTGTCTCGACCCTTCCGGACGCGTTGGCGCACTCAAAATGACCATACGGACAACTTATAAAATATTTACTTTTATTTATCAATATTTAGTCCCGACGCGACACGGACGCGTCCCGACCCAAATTTCTAAAATTGTCATTTTATTCACTCGTGACATTTAATATGACCACTATTATATATTACTTTGCTCATTAGTAATATTCAACAAATTTTCCCATAATTAGTAACTCTCATCACGTTAATAATTATAACATAATTAATTTCTGAATTTTTATTAAATAATTAATTCACATTAATATTAATAAATCCCCAAATTTATATAGCATAAAAATACGGGGTATTACAGAAAATTAGAAGAGTTTAATCACAAATGGTCCTCTAAGAGGGGGTGAAAAATCTTGCAAAAGAGTTCTTCTAGACACTAGTCCTAAATCTATTTTTGTACGGAAGTTTGTAATAAAAGGATAAACATAAGAAATTTGGATAGAATTTCATTAAAAAATAAATATTTGCACGCTCGTTCGAAAGAGTTGGTGCCTCGTTCGAACAGCGTACCCATTTTTGTTCGAACCAACTTCCAACAATATATCAAATGACTAGTGAATGATGAAAAATCATCGCGTTCGATCGTGGGAACCTCGTTCAAATGACAATACGAACTCGTTCTAATGATCTAACGAGATTTCCAATTTTTCTTAAAACATTTTAAAAACATTTTGAATTGCAAACTCTTAAAAAATGTAGAATCCTTGGAAAAACAAAGGCTTTACCAAAGTGACCATAACTCTTCTAAATGTTGTTGAGACGAATGATTCTTCAATCTTCCAAAAGTCTTCAACTTTGTCTTCGAATACGTAGAAGCAGTCATGTAGGTGCAGTGTAAGTGTAATGGGATTATCCAAAATAAAATTACATTAAGCAATTAGAAAACTTGCTCCTACAAATCTCCCCCTTTGGCTATTCCGGTACAAGATACAAACCGAGGCCAAATTGACCCTTAAGACTAATATAATAAATGCCCTCCCAAATCGAGAAATGGAAATGCAATCTTGTATAAGTATTCAGCTAAAAATTATTCATCTTGTGCGGTCCATGAAATCATCATCAAGGAAACAATGACCTACACACTTGAGACAAAAAAAATATCGTGACACATAGGAATTTTAAAAGATAAATAAAACTCCCCCTCAATTTGCTCTCCCTTTTTTTTCCCATAATAGACAAAGGATTAAAAGCTAGACATGAATAATAAGCATCATATGAAGAAGTAAGATATCATCATAAAGATAATCATAAAAGCACATTTAATAATAATCTCAAAAGGTAATCGATAACACATTATGCCGTTTTTGAGTTTTTTCCATATTTTTTTAATTTTTCAAGTATAAAGTACAATTACAACACACCATGCACTAACACTAAAATATCCGAATCATGAAAAAAGAATGTAATTGTGTGACATTTTTCATAGGAAATCAACATAAACATTCAAAACATAGGTGCATGAAGTCACGAGACACTTTTAAAGAAAGAACTCAAAGTCTACCTTAGGTGTGAAATTGTGAGCTCAAGTGAAATTGACTCGACTTATATAATATGCCATGAATTTTAATGATTCTCAAAGAAATAACACCAAACTATTTAATGTTTTCTCAAGAAAGTTCGTTGAGCAAACCCATTGATCTTTTACTTTATAACTCCCTCAAAATCTTAAATATATAATTCACTCTTAAATATTTTGAAGAAATCATAATGCTCATATGTGGCAAAGCAACAACGAATATAAAATAAATGTCATTGACACTTCTATTTTTGTGTGTCGTTAATCTTTTTAGGCTCTTTTATGCAAATGGCGGCTTTTAACGTAAAGAATTTTTTTCTCTTTCGTATCCCCCTTCCATTGCTTAACATTTAACAATATTATCCGAAAAAACATCCGGACAACATTTCTTACACGCACAACTTATCTCTTTTTACATTTGGTTCGTTATTAAGCAGAATTGAGATGAGAACATCGTATTTAACACATGATAAACAAGTGCAACGTTCAGTGAGGCGGTGCATGTGTGCAATAAAGGTGACAAAGAGTCTAACATTTAGAGACTAATAATAAATTACCAATGAAATATTATCTACACATTATTAAGCATACTAACAAAATAATGTCATGTCTCAAAACGCTATGAAAATGTCACGTGAAGGGATGGAATGTAGGGATAATCTGAATATCTTAAATCTTCATCCACATACGGTGAGAAAACGAAAATACAAAACTCTTTTTGTCTTTTTCAAAAATTTTATCAAAATAAAATCTTTTTCATTTTTTTAAACTTTTTCATTAAAACCAAAAATCTTTTGGAAAAATTTTCAAACTTTTATAGAAAAACAAAAATCTTTTTGGAATTTTTTAAAATATATAAAAAAGGAAGCTATATAAATACAATGATAATACAATCTAGCAATAGGGATATAAGATATGTACATGATAAGTATCCTCTACTAGAAAGAAGTCTTGACCTCAATAATTAGGCTGAGATGAGTTCTCAAAAGGAGAAGACATCCTACAAAATTCCTCCATCAAATATTGTGAAGTCTGACTAAATACTCTACTTGATCTTAAAAACTCTCAAAATCTATATGGTGATGTGCGAGACCATGTGGAGTAACATGGGTGGGGGTGAAAGAGGGAACATGTGTAGGAACTCGTGTAGGATCATAGTGGGGAACATGCGTGTGAGAAACTCTCCTTGGCTTAACACATAATTCTCTAAGGTGACCTTTTCGTTTGTAATGGGAGCAAACATAAATGGGAATGGGCCTAGGATGAGCACTCCTTGGTAGCTTAGGTCTCCTAGGTGGGTTAGTATGAGGTCCATAAGGATCCATCACAAACTCGAGAAATCATTCAAGTGCAACTTTAGACGTGGATGCACCGTCATAACTTGTTCCTTACCTCTCAATGTTACCTAATGCGAGATCGCGGGGCATATTTTTTACATTCTTAGATGTGTCCTCGAAAATGAGCTTGACCTCCCGGACATGTTAGGGATCAATCTCAAGTTGGGATACACGGACTTAAAGTTTCTTACGAGTCTCCAATGAAGTTTGAAGATCTCTCTAAAGACTAGACACGGTATTGGTCAAATCAGTCTTCTCCCTACCGATAGTAATCAACTGCTCACACAAAGAAACTTTCACCTTCTCAAGTTGACTCACAAATTCCTCACACTTTCTTAAAACATTCACTTCATTCTCTAAATCACACACCCTAAGAGACGAATCTTTATTAAGCTTTTTCATTTTTAAAGTCATAGTGTAAAGATCACTAAAAGCTTTTTGGAGTCCAGCTTCTCCCTCACTCAAATCCTCTTCCCCACTCTCACTCTCTCCAAAATGATTCAAAACATATTTGAGGCTTTCACATTTAGAAATTTCCTCATCGTCATGTGACAAACTAGAAGTAGTCACGTGACTTACCATAAACGCAGTGAAGTTAGGTTCATGTGGTGATTCATCCTCGAAATTTACCGACTCGATGTCACTATCACTAAGAGTGGGCTTATATACTATTTTCATTCCCAATCACTTTAGTCTAGTGGAACACTCGTGGGTTTTATAACCTTTTCCCTCACTCTCATAGCATTTTATCTCATATTTCTCACACACATTTTTTCCCTCATTCTCATTTTTATTTTTCCCAAAAATCTTTTCTTTGAAAAAAATTTCTTTGTCAAATATGAGAATTTTTTTGAAAGTTTTCGTAAAATGGGCTAAATCATCAAGATCAAAATCAAACTTGGACTCAGAATTAAAAACCTTTTCTTTCTTCTTTTTAGCTTGAGTTTTCAAAACAAGCCCTATTTCCATTTTCCTTTTAGTTTTGGGAAACTTATCAATTTCATAAGTTTAAAGGATTCCTATGAGTTCTTCTAACCAAAGAGTATTTAATATTCCTAATGAATTTAGGGCAGTGACTTTAGGGATAAAACTGGTTGGCAGAGATCACAAAATATTTTTTACAACTCTCGTCTCAGGAATTTTTGCATCCAAATTAAAGTTAGAGTTTACGATATCAGATAATCGTGCATAAAACTCACCAAAAGACTTAGACTCTAGCATAATGATAGTCTCAAACTGTGTGGTGAGGTTTTAAAGCTTAGAATCTTTCACAACGTTGGTACCCTTGCGAGTGAGTTGGAGAATATCCCAAGCTTCTTAGATGTGGTGCACGTTATGATTCGGCAGAACTCGTCAGGGTAACCGCTCCAAGAATGCAACTTAAGCCACGTGAGTCAAAATTACTCCACTTAAAATCCTCTTATGTCTAAGCAAAGACAGGTTTTAGACCTATGACATCGCCATTGGTCATTGTGGGTGGTGTCCACCCTCTTTCACAAATAAGTAAAACTCTTTCATCCATTGATTTTAACGCAGACCTCATCCAAGATTTCCAGTACACATAATTTGACCCATCAAAAATAGGAATCCTATTATACAAATTATCCATAAAATCCAAATTTTTAACGGATCACACAAAAAAAAATTAATAAAGATGGGGGGATCCCCTTATTTTATCATAAATATTTGGTATAATATCCATATCAAGATGGCCTCTTCAAAGATAATGATGGTTTGAACAAAAACCATATAAACAAGAATAATAGAAAACATGAGAATAAATTAGCCAAAACTGTTTGACAAGTCTAATGGATAGGAAGGCTTGTTTGTCCAAACTGCATAAACCTCTTGAAAATCTTTGGAACTCTTTAACTTGAGTAAAATAAGTGAGAGAACGACAATTAATCCTATGGTTGGAAAGACTATTAGCAAAAAAATTAGCTTCTCTTAAGTAATGCCAATATGATCCTATTATACTAATGCTTTGAATCTACTAAATAAAATCAATTAGGGTCCCAAAAGGTTTAAGAATGTTGCCTTTGAGAATATTAATAACAAATTTAGAGTCAGATTCCACAATTATTGTATTGATGTTTAGAGAAGCACACAATTTAAGCCCCCTTAGAATAACTAAACCTTCATCCCTATATTAAATATATGACCGTCAAAGGAAGAAAAGGCTTGAACAGAGCATCCTCTATGATCTCTAATGATTCCCCATGTACTTGAAATTCCTGAATTCCTCTTGGAAGTACCATCTGTATTAAGTTTGAATAAACCATCCTTTGGTTTGATCCATTTGACAAAAATGAAAGAGGTTGGAACTGAGCAAACTTTGATGTTGAACAAATCTAATGATATCTCCATGATAATGCGCCCCTGGGAGTAAAAACAACATTTTGAAGAGCATTCTTTGATGAGTTGAACCACCCTGTCTATAATCCCCCTTCTATCCACGTGAATTCCTTTATAAGAACTTTGATTTCTATTAATCCAAAATTTTCACATAGTGATGCCACAAAAACTTAGTGTAACCGGCTCTAATACCAATGTGATAAAGCAGGATTCTATGGATTGATTTGTATAATAGGCCAACCACACACAAATTCAATTTAAACAAATTTTACCTTTAAATTAATTTAGAGTGCCTCCAGAGATGTAGTCCAAATTAAATATAGCAAACCAAGCAGGCAAATACGCAAAAAAGTAGAAAAATTCCTTTCGGGCAAAACCTCTATTTCGAAATTATACAAGATTCGACCGACACGATACGAATTTCAAACTACTTAGCTCACTAAGTATGACACGCAGTTCTTCAAATCCTCTACAGCAACAGCACAGTCCAGCACCACCCACAAGAAGTAGTCTCCCTCAACATCCACTTATATGCCTTCTTCTTTAGTAGTAGAGCCTCGGATCCACAACTCTACAATGTATTTAAATAAGAGTTATGTTCTTATTGATTTGATAAAGTGATCTATAATTTTCCCAGGGGCTTGGATGAAAACTAGATTTGTTTTATCACAAATCAAACTCTAAAATGGTGTGAAAAAGCTTGCAAAAGAGTTCTTCTATACTCTGATCCCGCATCTCTTTTTGTAAGCAAGTTTGTTATAAAAGGATAAACATAAGATATTTGGATCAGATTTAATTAAAAAACAAATATTTGTGCGATCATCATTCGAATGACTTGGTACCTCGTTCGAATGTTGTACCCATTTTTGTTCAAACTAGCTTCCAACGATATATCGAATGACATTTCAGTAAATGACAAAAAATCGTATCGTTCGATCGTTGGAATCTCGTTCTAAAGACCTTGTATAACTCGTTCAAAAGACAATACAAACTCATTCTAATGATCTAGCGAGATTTCCAAAATTTTCTTTAAAAACATTTTGAAAATGCAAGCTCTTAAAAAATGTAAAATCCCTGGAAAAATAAAGGCTTTACCAAAGCAACAATAACTCTTCTGAATTTTGTTTAGACAAATGATTCTTCATTCTTCCAAAATTCTTCAACTTTTTCTTCGATTATGTAGAAGTAGTCATGTAGGTGCAGTGTATTCATAATGGGATAAGCCAAAATAAAATTATATTGGGCAATTATAAAACTTGCTCTTACACCAAGTTAGGTTTTCTTCTATTTTTCATATCTATTTTCCCAAGATTATTTTAGGTTTTTATGGGTCGGTCCATATTTTGCAATGATGTTTCTATATCCAAATCTTGCTAAGGTGAATGCCAAGCCATGGCCTCATAAGGACTGAAAACTAGGGATGGGCATCATTTCTAGTTTCTATACATTTTTGGGAAATTTAGTCATGTCATGACCTAAATAATAGGTTATTTCTGTTAGAAATATTTTTATTTACAAACAAAGATAATTTATGCCCATAATTAATACTCCAAAGGCTCTTTAGCCTAATTATTGGGGTGGAAAACCATATATTAGCTAAATTTGGGTTATAATCTGCAAATTATGCCCTCAATAGACTTAGTTGTCGAAGGTCTCTCAAATATTATGGTCAAGTTGCGGCCTCCTTGTCATAACACATGTCAAAACCTCCTTAATAAATAAGATTATTTAGATGTGTTCCATATACGTTACCAAATCTTAAAGGTAGCTGGACCAAATCATATTTGCTAAGTGATTACAAGTAAATGTATAGTTTATCTAGGATTAATGTGATAGACCCTAAATTTTATTGCAAGCTTTTGTAAATACAATTTGTGCGACTTTTTATTGTTCCATGGTTTTCTCTCAGCATTGAAAAATTTATACCATTGTTAAGAGAGTGAATGAATGTCCTCAATCCTTATGTTCGCTAATTTCTGGTAGATGGATTAACGTGTTAGATAGTGTTTCGAATATTGATATTCTCAGTTTTGATCGAAGTAATGAGCTCACATAATGATGACACTTGAAAGTTATTTAATATATTGAGTGATTTTAGCCATAAACTACGCCAAAAAATTTATTCGGCCCTTTCAGAGTTTCTTCAAGAGACAAAGAGCTCTCCAGTAAGATAACTGTTTGAATGAACTGTGCTAACTTATTATGGCATCTGTTGTTATATGTTGTCGGGTTAGTTGCCTTGTTTGGGATTATTTTGAATTTCACCCCCATTTGTTCAAATTTTTGTGTAACACCTCTACTTATTTGAGATACAAAGCCAAATAAGGATGAAGGACCAAATCCTAAAGTCGAAATCATCTTCAACCACACACTAATTGTTTTAATCTCAATGATCATACCTAAAAACTACATATGATTAATATAAGAAACTTGGGTTATTTATGTTTGACTTTGTTAATAAGAGGAAATTAAGGAAACGTTTAGCAGTTTATAGAATACATTGCTTCATTCATTCACAAACTGCTGTTAGTATATTAATACGTCTGCACTCGTGTAAATGCACAATACTAAAAAATGCCTTAATTTCTTATTGTAGGAACAATGCAAATATTGGATGCAAGATGCATAGAGTTATTCTTGAGTGAGGGATATCGGGATGTTCATGGCTAAATAGTGTACATAGGTCAAAGCCAATGTATTTAATGTTACTTACTGGTGGGGGAGGTATATCAGCTTTACCGAATGTACGACCGAGTATACGACAAGGATGTGAGAATGCTACACCATGATTAAAACTAATGAATATAACAATTTGTGTGAATTTTTTTATTGTGCAAATGGGATATGTGAGCATGATCCGATTAGGTACATGAAGTCGATGTTATATTTCATGTTCTGTTTGAAACCACTTGGAGATATGCCAACGAGGAGGTACACAGTTTATGCGATTATTATTGGTTGTATTCCAATTTTCTTTGAGGAGTTGTCGGCAAGGTCGTAGTACGAGGGCATCTATTAGAAGAAGAGTGTGAGAAGTCTATGTTTTCATACCTAAGGAGGATGTGGTGTTTAAGGGAGTAAGTGTTTTGTATGTGTTAGCTACAATGCCTAGAGTTGTGTACAAGAAGCATGGGATTTCATTGGGTTTGAGGAGTAAAAATTATGCTTTATGTTGCTATGAAGGGTACCCTGCAGAGGATTAGGTGTAAGATTCAAGAAGATGCAGTTCAATGAAATCCTTTTCTTTTGTAATTCTTGTATTTTTATAATTGTGGTAATTCGTTATTAATTTCATTCTTTACTCAGCTAGTTGTTCGATAAGAACTTATAGAGATCCTACAATTTATTGATATTAAAAAACTTACATATGTATTTGTGTTAATGTTTCACATTTAGCGCGCAGATGTTATATTATGTATCAGTGTCCATGATTCACATTTAGCGTGAACTTTTGATACTTAGAATTAATTTAATTATTTTTCTTTATTGATAGTTCTTGCGTGTATAACCAGAACAAAGTTATTTAAATTAATTAATTTGCTCTTTAGATATAATTGTTAGCTTCTTAGCCATTTTTATTATTTACTATATGTGAGGGTGGTGGCATGTGGTGGATAATTTTTTTTTTAATATTTTAATTTACATAATGGTTCTAACACTTACAAAAGGGAGATTTTTTTCTTACTTATTACTATTGGTAAATGTCTTGAAACATTACAAAAAAATATATTTCTTCATTTGTAAGTGTTCAGATCCGTAGCAAAACAAACATTCATACTAAATATTACAATAGTTTTGAACTGTTACAAAATATATTGTAATTTTTTTGGCAACGATATCCAAACTGGACATTCGTTCACAATGAACCATTGCACATCCTTTTTGCAACATTTCTTAACTGTTGCAAAAAATATACAATGCAATAATTTGCAACTATTTTGAACCATTGCATATTCAATTTGCCAGTGTTTAAAATAGTTGCAAATTACTTTTTTAGTGTAGTGATTTGACATTTTCGAGTAAAGAATAAATTTTCCTGGCAGACCTAAAATGTTGTAAAGTTCTTAAAAATCCCCATAATATGTTTCATTATATCTGGGAAGGTTAATCCATATAAGGCTAGGTCTGATAGTTGAAAAACTAATGATTAAGTGGGTAAATCCAAAAAGTATTTGACCTTAACGGTTTTTGAAATCACCTGAGATAGGTCAAGACGATTTACGATATTTTTGTAGTTATTTCAATTATCGTTTTGTCCAAGGGCATGCATTCAACAAGTTTTCCACAAGACGAAATCTCCCCATAAGAAAACCTTGTTCAATCATGTTAATCACCATGGAAAATCCCTTATGAAGAAAAACGAACATGGCCTTATCCCTGTTGGTTTAACGGTCATGGCCTTAGTGGGAGGCCTCTACGCAATGTTAGTATCTTCTCAATATATAGTCCTTTTTTTCTATGACTCTTGAATTTCTCATTATATTTAGTTCATCTCAGAGAAAGTAAATATTTTCTAAGAACTAATTGTTTAAGATAGTACCACACAAAAGGAAACTGATCAAACTAAAGACACCTCACACCTCATAGCATGCATCATCCACCTATATGAAGAACATGCAACTCTCCAAGGCAAGATCAACCTCCTCATCAAGAGGATCCCTATGCTTGAGTCTTTGGCCTTCAATAATATAATTAAGGTTGAGGACACTGATATGCCCAAAGTGCACCCTCTTACTTAGAATGACTAACCTCGGCCAATCTCATAGCCGATTTGATAAGAAGCTTATGACAACCATCAACAAGGTCGTCTTTTATAAGGTCGACCCCTCATACACCAACCTCGGCTGGACATGAACCGAGGTCAGCAGAGACTCATGGGCTCAAGTAACTATCAACATCATCGTCTACCTTAGTCGACGTTACAGCTACCTCATGCTTAACCTCAGTCATCCCTCCTGACCGTGGTCATCATGGATATTGACAAGACAAAGCATCACTATCGGACTTCACCAATTACGTACTCGTCCAGGCCGAGGTTACATATATCAAGGACACAGGGTCGAGCATTTATAAGAACATGTAAGGTTTGGAACACGTGGACAAATCAGTTATAACCGAATCATTCCCCTCACATGAGGGAATATTGAGGTCATCATTATCTACATAAGATCAGCCAAGTGTCATTCTCATACTGGTTCGATCCTCATGCACATGCTCGTTGCATGCCTGGGAGTACATTACACCCCCCAAGCACTATATATAGAGGTCACCCTCTACCTTGTAAAGGGATCCATAATAGCTAAAACTCTGTTGGTTTACACAGTAGAGAGAGAAAGCTTGAGAGATTATATCTATGGCCATTAGTGCCTTCATCTAGTGATATTACTCACACACTCATAGTGGACGTAGGCCAAATTGTTTGAACCACTTATATACTAGTGTTCATCCTCTTCTCCTCACCTCATTCTACTATATATTCACTTTTATGCTGTCATTGTTATTACTAGTTTGAGCTTGGCGACACCTCATACAGGTGGTTCTGTTTCCAGCATCATCATTTTGGCGCCTTTTGTGGGAAAGAGAAGATTCATCTCTTCCTATTTAGCTGCTTAACCTCATCGGAGACTCTGGTGGTGAACCAGGCCTCACCCTTCGCGTGGGGCTGTTTCACCATTGAAAGAGGTCCCTTAAGGTTTCCAAGCTCTATAGTTCTCTCATCAAGCATATGGCACCGGAGTTACCACCACCTCCTCCACCATCTGCATGACCGGCCCTGGCCATGTGCCAAATGGGCAATGGCACAGGGTCCATTTTAGAGTATGCACCTGTATATGTATATTTTAGGGGTCCAAAAGTATTTTATGTATATCAAAAATGTCAATTTTTAAAATAAGTTTAATTTTTTAGGAGCCCATTTTTTTAACTACCCCAAAAAAATTTGTACAAAGAATGATTCAACCACACAAAAATCTCACCCAACTAAAATGGGCCCCTAAAAAATAAGTTTAATTTTTTAGGGGGGAATTTTAGGTATTTAATATCTTTGTGCAATATTTTTTTAAAAGGACCCTAAATTGATTTTTGCACAAGGCACTCCCAATCTTAGGACCGGCCCTGACCATCTGGTGTTGGAGGACCCAGTTCTATCCAGGAACCACCCCAGTCCGAGATTACTGAGGTGGCAGCAACCTTGAAGTCCTTGGCTACAACTCAGCAAGTGAAGCAGGAGCAATTTGCCCAGCTCAGCCAAAACATAATGAGACCATCTGGGGTCTCACCGGAGATGATTACTCAAGTGGTTGCTCAGCCACAGCATAAGGCCAGAGGACCACCCCAGGCACCACGGAAGGACCAACCTATTCCTCAACGGAGGAGGGATGTTGCTGACCCTAGGCGTTTACGCCTGGGGAGGCAAGGAAAACCTTGACCTAAGGATAGGTACGACGATATTGAGGCAGAAGATTCCCCTGCAGACTGTTGGGATCCGTATGAGGTCTCAAACAACACTATACGTCCTATACAGCAGGGGCATCAGTGTGAAAGATGAGATGGTGATGCACAACAAATAGGGTCAGCTTTTGATCGCTTAAGTAGAGGTAGAACTTTGAAAGGCTCGACCCAGTTAATGATCTGAGGCAGAGGCTATCCAGGTCAAGAAGCATGGCTGGCTCACAAAGGGAAGGTGGTGAGCATCGGCCTCACCATGGTCGACCCCAGCCAAGCCGAGACTGTGGTCAGGGGGAGGTCAATAGCCGACGTTGCGCAGCAGCTGAGGAACCCTCAGTTCACCCTTTAGAAGTGGATGGGGATAACCTCGACCAAGCCGACATTGCCAAACCATGGAATGACTATATTTAGATGTTGGGAGAAAAGATAGGGAACCTCATAAAAAGCTGAGACCCATTACAAAAGGGGTACTTAGAGGGCTCACCATTTGTGGCAAGGATTGTCAACTTCCTAACCCCTACCAAATTCAAACCCCCGGTGGTGTCTCCCAAGTATGATGGTAGTACTAACACAGTCCATCATATTGAAATGTATCAACCAGTAGTAGACATCTATTCAATCTCTGATGAGATGAGGTGTCGAGCTTTCTCAAGCACTTTGACTGGGGCTGCACATATCTGGTTCACCTCTCTTCCTAAAAATTCAATTGAAAATTTCAAAGGTTTGGTCGATCGATTTATTCATAACTTCTATTTTGGGGTGAGACCTCAAAAGAGAATGACTCACTTGCTTTATGTAAATCAAGGGAAGAATGAAAGCCTCAGAGACTACATCGCGAGGTTCAATAAGGAAAAATTAGAGGTAGAATATTATGAAGAGAGCATTGTCATGACAGCCCTTATTGGAGGACTTTAGAAGGGAAAGCTAATTTGGAAGCTTGCTAAAGACCCTCCCAAATCTATGGCCGAGCTGTTAGCAACAGCTGAAAAGGTCATGAACGCAAAAGAAGTGATGGCTGCAAAATATGAGGATGAGAATGGAAGTAGTAGTAGGAAGTTTCAAAGGAAGAAGGATGGAAGGAAGAGAACTGCAGACGATAAGTTTGTACACTACACTCCTTTAATTGTGAGCTGCGAACACATCCTCAACGAAATAAAGAATGATAAATCCCTGAGATGGACGGAGAAGCTAAAGGCTCCTCCACATAAGAGAAATACGAATCTATGGTGCGAGTTCCATCAGGATCACGATCATATGACTGACAAGTGCTTTGCCCTGAAGGACGAGATTGAAAAGATGTTAAAGTCAGGAAAGCTCAGAAAGTATGTGGATGGTAGAGCATCTAAGGGGGGAAGAGACGACCCCAAAAAGAAAAGTAATGATAAATTTTGGGAAGACGTCCCTGCCAGAAAAGCTGATGACTCAGATAATGATGACGATGACCCTGACCTCCCACCAAAAGACGATAATACCCCAGTAAAGAGGGTCGGTATGATCTCTTTCGAAATAAACACAATTTGTGGGGGGCTAGAAGGGGGTTGCTCAGAGGCAGCTGATCGCAAGGCTCATATGGAAAAGGCTAAGGCAGTGACTAAAGCCGAGGTTGTGAACTTGGCATCTACAGAGGATAAGCGCGAGAAGAGAAAGAAGGTAGATATGTACACCCTCATGGTCGGCTTCTCACGACTTAACTTCAAGGGTATCTTAGCTCCCCAAGATGACCCTTTAGTCATCATCACAAGGATTCATGGGTGTGAAGTTCAGAGGATCCTCGTTGATGGGGGTAGTTCTATAAACGTTATGTTTTGGCCCTATTTTAAGAGCCTAGGCCTCAACAGAGCAAGGCTGGTCCCTTATCATCATCCCTTGATTGGCTTCAGCAGTGAAAAAGTTCATCCATTGGGCCTGTATAAAATGGATGTTAGAATGGGAGATGAATGGCCTAAGAGGTTGACCAGAAAAATCAATTTCTTTGTGATGGATGAAAACCTCTTCTCAGCTTACAACCTCATCATAGGATGAGTATCCCTCAAGGAATTTGAGGTTGTACCTTCAACGATCCACCAAATGCTAAAATTCTTGACTCCTTATGGCATAGAGGAAGTGTAAGGTGACCAAACATCGGCACGTGAATGCTACTTCAACTCTGCGAAAGAGAGAGAGGATCATAAGAGGGCAACAACCATGTAAAATATCAACACATTTGATCCTAGATATGAAACAAAGATCAAAAGGGGAGAGTCCATGGAGGAGGTAGAATCCATCGTCCTCATTAAAGACGAGCCGAAAAAAACCATTCAAGTTAGCAAAGCCCTAAGACCTGAGATTAAGGAAGAATTAGTAAAGCTGTTAAGGAATAGACAGAGTATCGTTGCATGGAGCCATGCACACATGCCAGGTATTGATCCTGAAATTATGTGCCATAAACTCAATATTGCAGAAGATGCTAAGCCCATCAAGCAGAGAAGAAGAGTATACTCAAAGGAAAAATATGATGTCATGAGAGACGAGGTTAGAAAGATTGAGGAGACTAAGTTCATCAAAGAGGTCATATATCCTGAGTGGTTATCTAATGTTGTCATATTACCCAAGAGTAATGGGAAATGGAGGATGTGTGTAGACTTCACCGATTTAAAAAAGTCTTCCTCGAAGGAAAACTTTCCCTTACCTCGTATAGATCAGATGGTGGATGCCATAGCAGAACATGAGCTTATAAGCTTCATGGATGCATATTCAGGGTACAATCAGATCTTCATGGACTCAGCCGACTTAAAGAAGACAGCCTTCATTACAGACAAGGGGACCTATTGCTACAAGGTCATGCCCTTTGGGCTGAAGAATGCAGGGGATACTTACCAACGTTTTGTCAATAAGATGTTCGAAGATAAAATAGGCAAGTCCATGGACATATATGTGGAAGACATGCTGACGAAGAGCCTGAAGGACGACACTCATGTGGCCGACCTTAAAAGAACTTTTAACACCATGGACGAATACAAAATGAAGCTCAACCCGGCCAAATGTATCTTCGGGGTAGGAGCATGAAAGTTTTGGGGCTTCATTGTCAACCAAAGGGGAATAGAGGCTAACCCTGAGAAGATCAAGGCTCTGCTAGAAATGAAGACACCCAGAACTATTAAAGACATTCAGAGGTTAACTAGAAGAGTTGCTTCAGTTAACAGGTTCGCCTCAAGAGCTACAGACAAGTGTCTTCCTTTTCCAAAGTGCTTAGAAAGGCCTTCGAATGGGATGAGGAATGCGACAAAGATTTGAAGAAGCTCAAGTCCTACCTCGGATCTCTCCTACTCCTATCTCGGCCAATTCTGTGTGAGAAGCTATATGTATATCTAGTTGTCTCAGAGTCAGCTATCAATGTTGTAATAGTAAGAGAAGATGATGGAGTGCAGAGGCCAATGTACTTTAATAGTAAATCTCTTCAAGGGTCTGAACAGAAGTACCCTCGAAATGAAAAATTAGCCTATGCTTTGATACATGCTTTTAGGAAAATAAAGCCATACTTCCAAGCCCACTCCATGGTCGTCCTCACTGATTCCCCACTCATATAGGTCCTCCATAAGCCTGAGAAGTCACGCCGGCTAATGACCTAGGCCATCGAGTTAGGGGAATATGACATTGTTTATCAACCCAGGGTTTCCATCAAGGGGCAGACACTCGTAAGACTCTGTAGCTGAGTTTATTTGTGAAGAGGCCAAGGTTGAGATTAGTCAAAAGGCTGTAGAGGAACCGAACAGGAACATCTTCCATGATCCGGACGAGATTGAGTCAAGCAAAGCCAAAAAAAGAATAATTGATAATAAGGAAGACCGATACCTCTTCAAGCAAGGGACCTTATCAGAGGGAAACTTCTCTTCAAATGAAACAAGTTGGAACCTCTTCATTGATGGCTCGTCCCTTAAAAGCGTAAGTGGAGCATGGCTGATAGTGTCAGCACCAGATGGTACCGATATTAAATATACGTTGAGGTTCAATTTCAAAGCTTCTAATAATGAGTCAGAGTATGAGGCATTAATAGTAGGTCTCTCTTTGGCAAAATCCCTCAATGTCGGCCAACTCCTAGTCCACAGTGACTCCAGGTTAGTCGTGAACCAAATCCTGGGGGTCTATGAGGCCAAAGACAAAAGGATGGCCAGATACTTGAAGAGGGTGAGAACGATGCTAGAAAGCTTCAAGGAAGTAAAGATGAAGAGGATACATCGGCTAGACAATAGCCGAGCTGATACAATCGTGAGGTTAGCCTCAGTAATAAGAACAGACATAAAGAGAATAGTACCAATTGAGATTCTGCTCAATCCGACCATCGAAGAGGAAGAGGTTGCTAGAACCTGCCTGAATCTAAATATAGGACCATCATGGATGGACCCCCTTATCAGATACATCATAGAGGGAGAGTTACCAGAGTCGAAGTTAGAAAGGAAAAAGCTGAGGTTCAGAGATGCCAAATTTTGAATTGTAGGAGATGTCCTGTATAAAAGGGTTCTTGCTCCCTCTCCTCATATGTGTTCACCCTTCAGAGGTTCTTCAAATCTTGAATGATGCGCATGAGGTCTCTTATTCAAGACACATAAGAGGGAGGCCGTTGGCTAAAAGATTAATCACTCAGGGGTACTGGTGGCCGACCTTGGCCAAAGATGCCGCTACGTATGTGAAGAAGTATGATAAGTGTCAGAGATTCTCTACCATACCTCATCAGCCACACCAACCTCTTACTTCTATCAGCTCCCCTTGTCCATTTGCAATATGGGGCATTGACTTGGTAGGACCCTTGCCAAGAGCTGTAAATAACTGTGGGTTCTTAATAGTAGCAATTGATTGTTTCTCCAAATGGGTGGAGGTTGAACCAATGATCATAATCACTTAGTATAATAACATTTAGTTCATCTGGAAGAACATCATATGCATGTATGGTCTTATAAACACCCTCATCTCAGACAATGCAACCCAATTCAAGAATATATCCTTAAAAAATACTGCGAAAGAGTAGGGATCAAGCAGTTCTTCTCTTCTCCTGGACGACCCCAGGCAAATGGTCAGGCCGAGGTCAAAAACCAAACAATACTTGATGGGATAAAAAAGAGGTTGGAATAGGCCAAAGGAAGATGGATAGATGAGGTATATGCTATGTTGTGGGCCTACAGGACGACAATAAGGACGCCAATAGGAGAAACTCCATTTATGCTAGCTCGTGGCTCAGAAGTTATCATCCCAACAGAGGTAGGGCTTACCACTCATAGGGTTCAGACCTATGACCCTCAGAGGAATGGGGGAGAGAGAAGACTTGATCTTTATTTGATCAAGGAAAGAAGAGAGGATGCAGAGATAACACAGGCAACATACCAGCAGAGAACTACGAAATTGTACAATCAAAGGGTGAAATCAAGGCCTATAGCTGTGGGCGATCTAGTCATAAAGAAGACGTTGAAAAGGGCAAATAAACTCCATCCAAATTGGCATGATCCTTATGAGGTAATTGAGGAGGTTGTGCCTGGTACCTACCGGCTAGAAAATCTTGATCGAGAACCTTTCTCCAACCCTTGGAATGCCGATCATTTAAAGAAATATTATATATGATGTTGCAGTTCTTATCCTTTTGTAATACGTGTATCAGTTTATGCAGGGGATGTTAATGAAAAGATAGCAATGTTGTGCTCGTACTTTTGTCAGATCTTAAACATTATTATTTGGTGAAAATTTATGAGGTGAAACATCATAATATAGTGACCTCAGACCTTAAACATCATTACTTGGTGAAAATTTATGAGGTGAAACATCGCAATATGGTGACCTCAAACCTTAAACGTCATTAGTTTGGTAAAAATTTATGAGGTGAAACATCATAATATGGTGACCTCTGACCTTAAACATCATTAGTTTAGTGAAAATTTATGAGGTGAAACATTATATTATGGTGACCTCAGACCTTAAACATTATTATTTGATGGAAATCTATGAGGTGAAACATGATAATATGGTGACCTCAGACCTTAAACATCATTATTTGGTGAAAATCTATGACGTTAAACATCACAATACGGTGACCTCAAACCATAAACATCATTAGTTTGATGAAAATTTATGAGGTGAAACATCATAATATGGTGACCTCAGACCTTAAACATCATTATTTGGTGAAAATTTATGAGGTGAAACATCACAATATGGTGACCTCAGACCTTAAACATCATTAGTTTGGTGAATATTTATGAGGTGAAACATCATAATAAGGTGACATCGGACCTTAAACATTATTAGTTTGGTGAAAATTTATGAGGTGAAACATCATAATATGGTGACCTCAGACCTTAAACATCATTATTTGGTGAAAATCTATGAGGTGAAACATCACAATATGGTGACCTCAGACCTTAAACATCATTAGTTTGGTGAAAATTTATGAGGTGAAACATCATAATATGGTGACCTCAGACCTTAAACATCATTATTTGGTGAAAACTTATGAGGTGAAACATCATAATATGGTAACCTCAGACCTTAAACATCATTATTTGGTGAAAATTTATGAGGCAAAACATCATAATATGGTGACCTCAGACCTTAAACTGTGACACCCCACCCAATTAAATATCGGGTGATCGGTCCTTTATAAAATTTAAAACAGAATGTTCGGTTGGTTCATTCTTAGCATCACTATCGAAAACGCAACAACTTATTTAATCACCTAATATAATTAAGCTAAGTGTCAAAATATTTTTCTTATTAATTAAAAACCATTTAATTACCAAACCAAGTAATTTAATATAAAACATCCACGCACAACTAATTAACACAAATACTGAATCAGAATCGTATGCTGAAATAAATAATACTGGATAAAACATCCCAGTTCAAAAATCTAAACCAAAACAATAGTATCCATCAATCCAAATGAAAATGAACGAGAAATAGAGTAAACATAATCTCTGAAACTGTCTAAGGAAGGGGCGACACATGCCCTAAAGAAAATGTCATAACGAATAGGAATGAAACAATCGAGGCATCTAAACAAAGTCATGCAGCTCCCACAACAGCTACAGCATGCCATGCAATTCGAAACTTTAAGCCTGATGTCCCTATGGCTAAGCACCTGATATAATACATATATATAGCAAGAGAGAGAGAGAAGATGCAAGAAACGGGTCAGAGCCCAATGTGTAAAAATATTTGTTTAAGCAAGTATTTAAAATTTCCAGTAAAGAAAGTATCATGTGCATGTTAGCTCGAACTCTCACAAGAGATTCTCACATCTCTTCTATTCTGCATGCCTAACGCGTATTTAAATTTTCTCCTTAGCTGTCCCTCCCCATATAACTAGTCTGAATCCATCCTAATAGTATTTACCCTCACTATTAGTCAACCCGTATCGCCCATACAATACGTTATCCAATTAGCCTATGACGAAAAGCTAATTAATACATTTTCCATTTTCATAATAATTCAAGTATACGATTTGAATTTTTCTTAACAAATTTCCATGCCCACATTCATTACTATACACATTAGATTAATTCACAACTCTCATACATATATACATATAGTCACATCTGTCATATATATATATAGCATGATATTGCACCCCCCGGGTTATATCCCATTAGCGCACCTAATCAACATACTGTACCCTCGGGTTATCACCCTTTAGTACACTTATTTAAATAATCTTGTACCCCTAAGTTATCACCCATTAGTACACTTACAATATGCTTTTGTACCCCCGAGTTATCACCCATTAGTACACTTATAATAATAAGATTTTCACACTCCCGGGTTATCACCCATTAGTGCCTTTAATAATAATGATACATAATAGGCATACACACGTCCTATTATAATAAATAGGTATTTTCCTCACTTACATATATGCTTCTCTTACGCATTTTGATTTCAACGCTCAGTAATAGTTATTTGGATTATTATCCCTCTCGTAATCTCTACGGTATGTTCTCTCCGTACCGAATTCATTAAAGTATTTAGTCCCTCATACTTCTTCCAAAATTCTGCCTTACTTTAGTTTATTATTTGGAAGTATTTTTCTCATTTCTGAACTAATAAACTCAAAACTGGATCCTAAAAGAAATTATCAAAATTTCACTATGTCGCTAGAACGAGATGACAAGTCATTTGAACGACTGCCACCTGTCGCTCAAACGGCTTCGCGCGAGATTGCAATCTCGCTCGAACGACTTCGAGCGACTTCGTGCGAGAATTCGCTGTTCGTCCCCTACCCAGATTTTCCAACGTTTTCCACCATTTTTAACCTCAAATCTTCTCATTCAACACCCCAAACTCCAAATAAACAGTTCTACATCGAACCCCATCAATAACATGTGAATTCTAACATCCTAGAATCACCAATTCATTACGAATCATTCATAAAATGTGAAATCCCCAATTTAAATTTATCAAAACCCTAGTTCTTCCAATACATGTTCAAGAAGCCAAAATTTTCAAATTTGTTCTACACATAAATTCTTCCAAACGTGATTTCCAATCTACATACATGAAGGGTTTCAATTTAATAAATCTCTGAATTAAATTACACATCCAAATTCCTCAATTTCACCATTTTTATAACCTATAACATATTCCTAACAATCCTACACTAACATGAGTATGATGAATACCGAAATACAGCAAGTTATAAACACTTGCCTTGTGTGAGTAGTCTAATTTCTTGATGTTGTTGGTATGGGTGTGTTCCCCTTGTCCTGATCTACATGGTGGTGGTGGTGGTTGTGCAAGGTGATGTCGATTTAGCCCTCTTCTCTTGGCAAAATCTCTCCCTCACACTTCCTATGGCCGTTCTTACTTTCTCCAGCTTTCTAACCCTAATGCAATTGTTTTGGATGATAAATTAACTCCTAATTTTCGTCCATTAATTAGGCCTAAAAATCCAATTTATCATAATGCCCTTTCAGGTTGCCGGTTAGGCTTAAAATTGCCCTAGGACCCAAACTAAACACCCGAGTATACTATTTTGACTATTTAGACCCTTCCGGACTCAATGGTACACTCAAAATCATCATACGAGTTATTAAAAATAATTGATATATTTATTCCACCAATTTAGTCCCGACACGACTCACACGCGCGTCTGACTTAATTCACTAAACTGTCGTATTATTATCTCTCGACAATTTATCAAAGTGTATAGTTCCATATTACATATCTCACGATAATATTAAACTAATAAGTATTAACCCTTAGCACTCTAGTTAATATTTATTTTTATTAGATCCGGATTAATTAACAATTTAATTCTTCACATTTAAATTCAATTAATCCCTCTATAATAAATAATCCCTTAATTATTTAAATCATCAAAAATGTGCGGTATTACATACTTCCCCCCTAATAAAGGAATTTCGTCCCAAAATTTGAAAAAATAAGGCATACCTGGTATGAATAAATCAGGATATTTCTCACGCATATCTGCCTCACACTCCCAAGTAGACTCCTTCATATTGTGATGCTGCCAATGTACCCGAACAAGTGGAACTAACTTTGACCTTAGCCTCCTCTCACTATAATCTAGAATAGCAATCGGTCTCTCCTCATATGAACTATCTGGCTGTAGTTCAATCTCCTCAATTGTAATGTGAGTGTATGCCAACTCATCTCGAAGGTATTGCCTCAGTGACGAAATGTGGAACACATCATGGATACGATGCAAGTGCTCCGATAACCCCAATCTGTAAGCCACTGGTCCGACCCTCTCTATAATAGGAAATGGCCCCACATATCTCGGAGCCAACTTCCCTTTCTTTCCAAATCTCATTACTCCCTTCATCGGAGATACTCTCAACAAAATATGGTCCCCCACTGCGAACTCTCGGAAGAACCTTTTTGCATCGGCGTAGCTTTTCTGTCTGTCCTGGGCTACCTGTATTCAATTTCGAATCATTTCGATCCTGCTCGATGTATCCTGAATTATTTTTGGTTCGAGTAGTTTGTTGTCTCCCACCTCTAGCCACCAAACTGGGGAACGACAAGGTCTGCCATACAATGCTTCGAACGGGGCCATGCCAATCGTAAACTGATAGGAGTTGTTATAAGCAAACTCTACCAGTGGAAGATACTGCTCCCAACCTCCCCCAAAATCAAGGATACACATGTGTAACATGTCCTCGAGCATCTGATTAGTGCGTTCAGTCTGCCCATCGGTCTGCGGGTGATACCTTGTACTCAACCGCAACTCGGTACCCATAGCTTCCTGAAATCTTTCCCAAAAATGAGATACAAATGTCTTGTCTCTATCTGACACGATGTTAAGAGGTACACCATGCAGTCTCACTATCTCTATAATAAATAGCAGAGCATACTGTCTCGCTGGGTAGTCTGTCCTGACGGGCAAGAAGTGGGCTACCTTCGTCAACCGATCTACAATAACCCATATAGAATCATGTTCCCTCTGCGAGGTGGGTAACCCGGTGATAAAATCCATGAAAATGCCTTCCCATTTCCAGGTAGGAATCTCCAACAGCTGAAGTAAACCTGGTGGTCTCTGATGGTCCACTTTCACTAGCTGACAAGTGGTACACTTGGATACTAACTCAGCGATATCCTTTTTCATCCCACTCCACCAATACTGCCGCCTCATATCCTGGTACATTTTGTCCCCACCGGTATGTACCATAAATCAGGACCCATGCGACTCCGTCATTACTGCATATCGAAGGTCCTCCCCCTCTAGAACAACGATCCTCCCATTGAAGCGCAAACCACCCTCAGAACTTACTAAATAAGACTCGGCTCCCCCGGCTAAAATCTGCCTAATCCGATCTTGACATAACGAATCCGCTGCCTATGCCTGTACTATTTGAGTGATGATCTGAGGCGTAACTATCATTGCTGACATGAATGACCGGGCCACAGTATCCTGATGTCCCAATTCCTTCCATTTTTCTTTCCACACCTCGACCGTCTCATTGATCGGCCTGCGGCTCAATGCATCAGCAACCACATTAGCCTTTCCCGGGTGATAGTGTATTTCGAACTGATAATCTTTTACAAACTCAAGCTACCGGCATTGACGTATATTCAAATCCTTCTGCGTGAACAAGTACTGTAGTGACTTGTGGTCTGTAAATAAGCAAAACTGTTCTCCCAATAAGTAATGCCTCCAAATTCGAAGCGCAAACACAACTGCTGCCAGCTCTAAGTCGTGGGTGGGGTAATTCCTTTCATAAGGCTTAAGATTTCGGGACGCAAAAGCTATGGCCTTCTCCTCTTGCTGAGTACTCCCCCAAGCCGCTGCAATGATGCGTCAGTATAAATCAGGTATTCCACTCCCGCTCTGGGAAGTGCTAGAACGGGTGCTGAAGTTAACTTGTCCTTCAGCTCATCAAATGCCAACTGGCATGCATCGTCCCAAACAAACGGTACGCCCTTACGAGTCAAATTTATCATAGGACCCGCAATCTTCGAGAATCCTCGAATAAATTGTCTGTAGTATCTGGTTAATCCCAAAAAACTCCGCACCTCCATCGGTGTCGTGGGATGTCCCCACTCCCTCACCGTTGACACCTTACTAGGGTCTACAGACATCCCTTTTTCTAATACAATGTGTCCCAAAAACTGTACCTCCCGCTGCCAAAACTCATACTTCTCGTATTTGGCATACAACTCATGCTCTCGTAGGGTCTGTAGAACCATACGTAAATGCTCGGCATGTTCTTCTTCAGTGCGGGAATAAATCAGGATGTCATCTATGAAGACAATGACAAACTGATCTAAGACTCTCTGAATACTCTGTTCATTAAGTCCATAAATACTGTTGGGCATTGGTTAGCCCAAACGGCATAACGCTGAGTTCGTACGATCCATACCTCGTCAGAAAAAGAATTCTTGGCCACGTCCTGTTCCCTGATGCGTAGCTGATGGTACCCGAATCTTAAATTTATCTTCGAGAAGTGGGCCGCTCCTCTCAGTTGATCAAATAAGTAATCGATCCGAGGCAATGGATACTTATTTCGTATCGTGACTTTATTAAGCTCCCGATAATTTATACAAAGCCGTAGGGACCCATCCCTTTTCTTTACGAACAGAACTGGGGCACCCCAAGGTGAGGTACTCCTACTGATGAAGCCCTATCCCAATAACTGTTCTATCTGACCCCCTGGCTCCCTCATCTCTATCGAAGCCATACGGTAAGGTGCACGTGCTATCAGACGAGTGCCTGGTGCTCAGTCTATCACAAACTCGATATCCCTACTCGGAAGCAACCTCGGTGTATCCTGAAATACATCAGCAAACTCACAGACAACCGAAATCGAATCGAGTGGAACCACGACTGCAGAGGTCTCATCCTCTATATAAAATAAGTGGGTGGACGACCCTCCCTACGAGCGAGGCATTACCACTAAGAACATCTCCTGACCCGGAATGGCGAACACAATACTCCTACTAAAGTAATCAATCATGGCCCTATACTTTACTAGCCAATCCATACAAATAATGGCGTCGTACTCGAACATATCTAATACTAGCATATCAGCCGGTAAAATTAAACTACCAATCTCTATGCCTACTCCCCGGCATATAAATAAAATCAATGACCCATTACCAAGTGGTGAGTCTATACAAATCACTGTACTCTCTATCGTGCTTAACAACCCAGTGGCCTTTGCAAAGCTAGTGGCTATAAAAGAGTGTGATGCCCTCATGTCAAATAAGATGCTACCCAAAGTACCATGGATAGAAAACTTACCCTCCACTGCGGGTGGTTCCTGCGGAACTGCGGCCTGGTGGACGTTATAGACACGTCCATACTGCAACTGTCCCTGCTGCATCGGAACTGCGAGTAAAGCTGGAACTGGAGCCGATGCTGGTAGGGCGGCGGGAAAAATGAGTCTCTGGGGCTCCTGGTGAGCACCCTGTTGTCGAGGAATTTTCTTCTTTAATTTCCTGGCTAAGAAGTGGTAATAGCTAGGGTGGTTTTTGGCAAAGGATGGAACATAACAACCAGTAAAAACTCTAACTGGAAGGTCTGAGTGGTGAACATCCCTCCAAAGAATGATGGCCCCAATCATAAGTCTCTAGGCATAAGGGGATAGTTTAGAAGGGGTAAGATTTATATGGGAGAGTATAGCTCTGATGGATGGGTGGATAGGAAGTTGAAAGCCTAACTTGAACATCTACTCTTAGACACAGATCTCTCCATCTCAACCATCAAAGGCCCTCTCATCCCTCAGAGGTTTCCTAAGGATGATGAAAGAATTTATGGAATAGAGCTGCCTAAAAGTAAGAAGGTCGTACTCACTAATGGTGCTCTCATACTCGATCGCCTCAGATGTATCGATATTACTATCCTCACCATCATCACCATCCCCAGCAACATCGGCCCGAGCAGGTGTTGGAGCATCATCAGGAAACCTCTGAGCAAATTTGACCCCAGTGGCAACGGACAGGGGAATGGCATTAATGGGAGGTGGAAGTTCCACACTTGGCCCTAAGATTTCAACATCAGAAGACCTATGAGAAGTTATTGCGCCTTAGTAAGATGAGGGATGACTTGAAACCTCGGCCTCCTCAGGAACCTCACCCTGTCTAGAAGAATAGCCCGTAGCCTCTTGAAAAGAGTCTATAGATTCTCCTACTTCAGAGGTTGACATGGGGTCTAAGGAAGATGACTCAGACTCAGATATTGAGGCAGAACCCTTAGGAACCTCTACAGGCTCAGTAGGCTCGGTTGGCTCAGGGTATAATACCTTCAGGGGTGGAGGAAAGATGGGTCTGAGGAGAAAGGCCTCAGCCCAACGAGATTCTTCTTAGGCTAGCTCTATTTTCCTAATTTTCTCAAAGGTCTTCTCACTAAGAGAGGGGAACTCTTCTATAAGTTGGTACAAGGGTCTGAGCATAAGTGAGAGGACACTACACTTAAAGGAAGGACCCAAACCACAAACAAGTACAAAAATTAAAAGAACCCAAACTAAAGATCAAACTAGGAATCTGAAAGGTTTTCACCAAGAACATCAATAACCTTCAAGAACTAGGTCGCTGGAGAAGATGACCGGATGGTCACTGGTAAACCTTAAAAAGGGGTGTTTATGGCTAAAACAACCTCAGAGCAGCCTACAACAATCCCAAAACCACCAAATCACTACAATCTTAACCTAAGAACCACTTGGTAGTGGTGCAAAACTTCATCGGAAAAGAAAAACTTCGCCGAAAATTCTGAAATGCAAAATAATGACTGGAAATGGAAAAGAGAGGTGGAAAATAATACCTGGCTAGTCGCGAGTGAGGGAAGAAGAGGTTAGGAAGTGAAGGAAACCTTTAATCACAGAGCAACAATGGAAGGCTTGAAGAGAAGGGCAGTTGCAGAAATCTTAGGCGGGAAAAAATAGGAAGAAGAAAGAGAATGAGGAGACAAAAGAAGTTTTTAAACCTACTCAATGATGGGGCACGATTCCCAATGCCCCCATCATTTCCCTAGGGAACTCAAACGATAATTATCAGAATAATCTCACCTTGGGGACTACGTTTGTCACTTTAATAAGTGACGTGTCAAAGAAACTCTGGAACCCAAAGAGACTCAGCCTTGGCCTAACACACATACCCCTCCACCGTCTATTCACATAGAAGACTAAGGGCTAGGGGGTGATTGATATGCCCAAAGTGCACCCTCTTACTCACAATGACTAACTTCCGCCAGTTGATTCGTATCAAATATTACATATTTCCGCCCATTATCTTTATGCATTCTAGCTCTTTTACGGTCCTAAATGCCTATATTTATGCTCATTAACTATGAAATCATATATTTGGATATATGCATACTTTTCAGGGGTTAATTGTGCTTTTGTAGGAATTGGAACGCTAAAAGTGAGGATTTATTGCATTTCGGAGAAGTTCTATCGTCGGACGCTACTGTAAGGGAATTTTAGGCATTCCATATTTCATCTTTGACTCATGGAAATTCAACGGATGCGTAATTCATTGATTTAGGATCGCGTGGCCTCAAATGGTGCGTCGTTTGGAGTTCGGATGATGAAGATATGGTCGTTTCCGTTTGTAACCATTTCCCCCCTCTTCATGGATCAAAAGTTGCCTGAAACAGAGTGTCGATCGACCGGCCTTAGGCCCCCAGTCGACCCCAATTTGAATTTAAGCCTACAAATTGGGGCAGAAGGTTTGGACCTGCTCGATCGATGGTCTTGGTCGATCGATCGATCCTTCCAGATATTTGCCAATTCGGTTCCTTTTCTTTTCTTTTCTATTTTTATTCCACTTACTATATAAACCAATTTTGTTGTAATATTCATATATAATTAGATTTTAGATAGTTTAGGTTCGAGCTTGGGGGTTTGAGAGCTCATCTTCTTCCTCATTTTGGTTTGACACCCATTAGGGTTTGTAAGTTGAACTTTTCATCTTCCCTCTCCATTAATATAGTTGTATTTCCTTATTTTCTTGCTTTGTAATTTAGTTTCCTTGCTTTATTTACATGCTTTCATTTATTGCTTTCTAGTGTAGTTTTATTGCGTTTATTTACCGCTTTCATTTACCGCGTTTTTAATATGCTTTCTAGGTAACTTAGTCTAGGTTGTGTCGGATTGAACTCATTTCGGGTTAACATGTTGCTTTGCTTTGGTGGTGGAGTTTACGGTTTTATTTCGGGTGCGTTGTCGATTTGATGGGGTATATCATGTATGCTCCGTGCTTACGACCTTGCGTGCGTAATTTTTGGGGTATTTGTTGACGCCAAAATCATATTAAGCTTTTATACGAATTTAGGGGCGTTACAACCCTTGATTTAATTAACTGTTGAAATGAGACGCATTCGTAATAACTCGTCGACCCATGTAACCATTTTATACTAATTAACTCGGGTGAGTAATATTCGACGCAATCTATAGTTTTTATTCGATTTGTTAATCTAGTTTAATTTCCCTTGCCTAGTTTAATCTTTTCCTTTTTGTTAGAAATTATCTTTTACACTTTTATTTAGAAGTACTAAACCAAGTAAATTCTAGCAACTCGTCTCTATGGATTTTCGATACCCGGACTTGGCCGCTATACTCACCCGTTGAGTGTAGTCATAAGTTTAGGTTTTTGTATAGAGCAGGGGAGCCGAATTCAAAACGATCGGCGCGCAGGTGACGCTTGCGCTGTGACGAAACCCTGCCTATCAAAATGGCGCCGTTGTCGGGGATGAGTTTGTTTTAGAATCTATAATATTTAGTATTTCGTAGTATTTTCTTTCTATTTGTATTATTTGCCTAATATTTTTGTAGGACTTCTACATTTGAGCGCCAAGAAACGCTTGAATTTCCCGCGCGCATCTATTTTGTGGAATTCTCCACTTCGAGCCATTTTTGGGGTAAGCATGTCTTATTCCAATTCTTTCGGTAATCATATTATAATTCTCAAAATTCTCGTAATCCATTGACTTTCGGTCAATACTTAGAGTCCAAAAAAATTACAAATTCAAAAATGACTTTGGGCGAGTATAACGAAAGTCAAAACTTGGGTCATTGGAATTTTGATGATGATGATAATGATTTTGGGCCTCTAATTCCTTATAATAGGAATTTTGAAATGAATTGCAATAGTTTTCAAAATTCCTATAATAATGAGTTTAAGTTTAAGTTCGATGGTAATTTTCAAAGTTCCTATTTTCAAGTATCCGCGCCTCGGCCTATGACTTTTGGCGAGGGCTTGCGTATTCTTGAGAATCAGAAAATTGAAAATCATTATTGGGAAGAAAATCATTTGTGGGAACATAAATTGGATTTATTATTTGAATCCGACGACGATTTTTCTTTCGAGACTTTTGAAGTCGAGGAATGTTTTAAACCAAATGAGGACTTAGCGCCTACTTTGGAACAAATCATTGTCGACTTTGCCCATTGCGTAATAGATATTGAAAGTGAGGATGAAAATGACGTAATATCTATTTGCAATGAAATGATTTCTTCTTTGGTCCCCAAAGAAGAACATTTCATTGAAAATGATCTTATTTCTTTCGAAACTCAATATTCAAGCGATGATGATGCATCTCTTGAGTTTGAATTTCTTTCTTCCCCATTTTCATTTTCTGCTATCACACCATCACAAGTTCCCGATGAATCGGTTTCAAACTTTAATGTGTTAAACCTTTTTGCCGGTGAGGAGTACTTGCTCGAGTCGCCTTCCACGATCACATATTTGCCTTCGTGTGCGCCACCTCCCATTCCAATTTCAAAATCCTTAGAAGGATATTCTGCTTTTCTCGATGCCCACATGTTTTTGTCACCCGTTCAATCCAAATCCCCCATCGTCCCTCAAAAACTTTTAATTGACGATGGTTCATTTCCTCCGCCTTACACATTCCTTTCTTTGTTCAAACGGAATTCATATTTTTCGGAAGGCATGCTTTTAAGTGAGGGTACACCGATTATCCTCCAAAGTCAAATCGTTTTCACAGTGGACCCTCAACTATTTAGACTTCTAGTGTACAGTTAGTGTGAAGACTAAATAGTAGGTTGTATATAGTTAGCTTTTTATTCTTTTTATTCTTTTTATCTTTTCCTTTTTAATTTAGTCAAATGTAATTAGTTAATTCTTTGTCATTTGTTTTTGTTATGCTCGGTACTAACTTGTTTTGTAGATTCTTTGGACTTGTTCTAATGGAGATCGCTCAATTTTGGGTAATATCATTATTTTCCTCTCTTTAACTTGGTTCTTAATTCACATTGAGGACAATGTCAGGTTTTAAGTTAGGGGGTGTGGGATATTCTATCCATTTCTTTATTTATTCCATGTTTTTGCTCACATGTTAGTTACTTAGTATGCTTTTCTTAGAAAATTCAAAATTTTCAAAAATATTTTCTTTCTTTTTTTTTCTTTATTGGGCATTTTGCTATTGTTTCCGGTGATAAATTTCAATAATTGCCCTATCCAATAGACAACTCAATGATGCATTTTCTCGATTTTAGAAGTTATTAGACTTTTGTCCTCATTCATTGATATTGTGAATAACTTCATGAATTAAACTTTAATCCCATGAGCACATGCACTTTTCTTGCTTTATTGATTTGGTTTAAGATTTTATTAACTCGGTAATCTTTTGTTGCATTGTATATACTTACACCGAGTAAGCTTTATATCTTTCGTCATTTGCGAGTGTTATACAATATTCTTTCCTCTTTGAAAACATTACAGTCGTTGGTAATCTCTATATTCTTTCATTTGATCGTTCATTAATTGAGTTCATTCTTGAAATATTTTACTTGAGCATGATTTTCATATATTTTTTTGACTCGAGAATTACGTAAAATTTATGAAATGGTCATAGGCCATCTTTGTATATCACCCATATAGTCTTGACCTCACCTTATATATCTTCCCTCGTTAACCCCTTGGAGCCTTAATATAGCCTTTCTTTTTATAACCCAAAATCCCATAACTAACACCGAATTGGAGTTATACACCATACATAACACCTTCCATACCTTTGTTTGGAATGTTACATGGGATTGAATGATGTTGTTGTGTTGCGGTTGCAATTTAGGCATATGAGAATGTGAAAAGTAAAGAAAAGAGATTTAAAAAAAAGATGAAAAGGATAAGTGAAAAGCAAAAGAAAACATGAGAAACAGAAGAAAAGAAAAGAAAGAGAAGTTTGTATATGTTGTGTATATAGTTCAATAAGCTTTGATTGCTCTCCCCATTGTTATATTCAATGCTTTTTTGGAAGTTTTTTTTCCAATTTTTTATATTCCCCGCATTCTTCCCATTATCCCGAGTTTTCATCTCCGAACACTTTGAACCCATACATACATATCCTTCTTTTCATACCCTAGTCTAGCCTACATTACAACCCTATAAAGTCCTATGTGATCTTAAGTAGATTTAATTTAAAAGTTGAAATAATTTTGATAATCTATGAAAATGCATTTCGCCTCCTTTAGTGAGCGGTATCTTTCATTGAGATTACAATTTCGCATTTCCTATATAGCGTTCTTCATTTGTGACATGTGAGTGGCCTAGTTTCCATTTACATTTATTCTTTATGCCCGCATGTTCCGTGTGTTACCTCCCTGTTTCGAGTGAATTCACTTGATGAGTGTAATGCCCATGAGGATTGAATATATGCTTACTTTATTTAGTCTCCGGTCTATATAAGTTTTTTCTAAATCACACTTTGCATGTGCTCGCTCCCCTCCCACATTTTAAGGTTTTAATTCTATGAGGTGTATTCTATAATGTTAATGATTTGGACTTTCGTTTGAATTCGTTCATTATGCTAATAACGCGTATGAAATCTTTTTCGTTGTCGTTGGGCTTGTCGCATGTTGGTTTGAGATTTTTTTGAAGAAACCATATGATGTTTGTGGGTTTCATCCCTGAAAACCCTCACGAGATGACACTCGTCCACTAGAGTAACCTAGGGGTTTAACGGCTTATTGCATATGCTAAATGCAATCGTGATCCCTACGAAAGTGGAATTTATATTTTGATATATACGTCATGTACTTCCCTCTTTGGTCTAGTTTTATTTGTTTCATTACTAGGGACTAGAAATGCTTAAGTTAGGGGTGTGATTCATATCAAATATTGCATATTTCTCTTGTTATCTTTATGCATTCTAGCACTTTTACGGTCCTAAATGCCTATATTTATGCTCATTAACCAGACAACCTTGGATTTGGATATATACATTCTTTGCAAGGGTTAATTGTACTTTTGTAGGTATTGAAACGCTGAAAGTGAGGATCCGTTGCATTTCATAGAAGTTTCGTCGTAGGATGCTGCTTTAAGGGCATTTTAGTCATTCCTCTTTCCATATTCGGCTCATGGAAAGTCCACGGATGCGTAGTTCATTAAGTTAGCGTCGTGTGGCCACAAACAGTGCGTCATTTGGAGTTCGGATGATGAAGATATGGCCGTTTTCGTTTGCAACCATTTCCCCCTCTTCATGGACCAAAAGTTTCCTGAAACAGAGGGCCGGTGGACCGGCCTTAGGCCCCTGATCGACCACGGTTTGAATTGAAGCCTACAAATTGGGACAGAAGGTTTGGACCTGCTTGATCAATCGATCGATGGTCCTGGTCGATCGATCGATCCTTCTAGATATTTGCCAATTCGGTTCCTTTTCTTTTCTTTTCCCTTTTTATTCCACTTATTATATAAACCAATTTTGTTGTAATATTCAAATATAATTATATTTTAGATAGTTTAGGTTAGGTTTTAGGGGTTTGAGAGCTCATTTTCTTCCTCATTTTGGTTTGATACCCATTGGGGTTTGTAAGATGAACTTTTCATCTTCCCTCTCCATTAATATAGTTGTATTTCCTTATTTTCTTGCTTTGTAATTTATTTTACTTGCTTTATTTACATGCTTTCATTTATTTCTTTCTAGTGTAGTTTTATTGCGTTTATTTACCGCTTTTATTTACCGCGTTTTTAATATGCTTTCTAGCTAAGTTAGTCTAGGTTGTGTCGGATTGAACTCATTCTGGGTTGACATGTTGCTTTGCTTTGGTGATGGAGTTTATGGGTCTCTTTCGAGTGCGTTGACCTAGTTATTACGCCTAGGAGATTTTACGGGGTATATCATGTATGCTCCATGCTTACGACCTTGTGTGCGTAATTTTTGGGGTATTTGTTGACACTAAAATCATATTAGGCTTTTATGCAAATTTAGGGGCGTGATAACTCTTGATTTAATTAACTGTTGAAATTAGACGCATTCATAATAACTCGTTGACCCATGTAACCATTTTATACTAATTAACTGGGTGAGGGATATTCGACGCAACCTATAGTTTTTATGCTCTTTGTTAATCTAGTTTAATTTTCCTTCGCCTAGTTTAATCTTTTCCTTTTGTTATCTTTTGCTTTTTGTTAGAAATTATCTTTTACACTTTTATTTTAGAAGTATTAAACCAAGTAAATTCTAGCAACTCGTCTCTGGGGATTTTCGATACCCGAACTTGGCCGTTGTACTCACTCGTTGAGTGTAGTCATAAGTTTAGGTTTTTTTATAGAGCAGGTGAGCCGAATTCAAAATGACCGGTGCGCAGGTGACGCTCGCGCAGCAGCAAAACCCTGCCTATCACGAGTCTCATAGTCGAGTTGACAAGAAGCCTATGACAACCATCAGCAAGGTCATCTTTTATAAGGTCGGACCCTCATACACCAACCTCGGTTGGCCATCAGTCGAGGTCAGCAGAGTCTTATGGGCTTAAGTAACTGTTAACATCATCGTCTGCCTCAGTCGACGTTACATTTACCTCATGCTTAACCTCGGCCAGCCCTCTTGGCCGAGGTCATCATGGATATTGACAAGATAAAGAAGCATTGTCGGACTTCACCAACCTCGTGCTCGTCCAGGCCGAGGTCACATATATCAAGGACACAGGGCCGAGCTACAAGCACATGTAAAGTTTGGAACTCGTGGACAAATCAGTTATAACCAAATCAGTCCCCTCACGTGAGGGAATATTGAGGTCATCATTATCTACATATGATCATCCAGGTGTCATTCTCATACTGGTTCGATCCTCATGCACATGCTCGTTGCATGCCTAGGGGGTACATTACACCCCCCAAGCACTATATATAGAGGTCACCCTCTACCTTGTAAAGGGATCCATAATTGCAACTCTAGTTAAAACTCTGTTGGTTTCACAGTAGAGAGAGAAAGCTTGAGAGATTATATCTATGGCCATTAGTGCCTTCATCTAGTGATATTACTCACACACTCACAGTGGACGTAGGCCAAATTGGCTGAACCACTTATATACTAGTGGTCATCCTCTTCTCCTCACCTCATTCTAGTATATATTCACTCTTGTGCTGCCATTTTTATTACTAGTTTGATCTTGGCAACACCTCATACAGGTGGTGTTGTTTCTAGTATCATTAGACACAAAAGGAAAAACATACTTCGGTCAAAAAATCTCAGACTTAAGTCTTCACAGAGATCCAAAAGACAAAACCTTCGTGTTATCATGTCTTCTCAGAATCTTCGACAATGCGGTATACAAGTGTTCCAAAAAAATTACAAATTTTTGGTATAAAAATACAACTTAAACCAGAAGGTCGTTGTCATTAATGGAAGGTCATGGAGTAAAAGACTACTTGTATGAAGCCCCTAACATTGGTGGTGACATGCCATGGATAAAGGGTTAGGGGCTTCTAGTCACCCATAGGTCGTGGACAATTAATTCAAAACCTTTAAGAATGATAGTCTACTGAGGCAACGGCCCCAACTAAGCACCAAAAAGAGTACAAAGATACATAACCAAGTGCAAAAGTTCATATAATGCCACTAACAATATAACGCAGGATTACCAACATTCGATTCGCACAAAGCTAGGGAAAGAAACTACATCTAAGAAATTATCAACAACGATTCGTTTCAAATAAATCATAGCAAATAAAAATCAAAGACAAGTAAAGAAGTCCCATTTATTGAAAAAGTAGAAGTTTAATATAAACAAAGTTTGAGGATTACAAAAAGTTAAAAGTGTTTCAACAAAATTAATAATTCCTTGGATATACTTTAAGAGGTCGCGTCCTCTTATTCATCTTATTCATCTTCGTCCAAGGCAGTCTCAGTATTATCTTCTTTCATCTCAACTGTTACGACCTTATCCTTTTGACGCAGTTCCTCGACCTCCCTCAACTCGTCCTCACACTGATTGTGCTCGGCATCAGTGAACCTACAGGTAAATATTTCATCCTTACCCTTAGGAATTTTTTGGCTACTCTCAACCTCATTTCCTTGTAGCCACGGATCTAATCCTTATTCTAGCCTAACCAAAAGTCATTTGATGTTTTAAACATACCACGACATCCTTAACATCCTTCTCCAATGTCGCGACATGTTCATCTTCAGTCTTTTTCATAGCCACGACATAGCTCTATGTCAAGAAAGAAATTTGGGTTTTAAGACTCGCCATGTTTTCTAAAACATCCGTGCTCTTTTTTGTAGCCTCACCTCACTTGGCCTCAGACAGTTGTAGTGACTCCACAACTTAAGCGTATTTTTCCTCAGTGTCTGTGTTTGCCTTCTCGATAAATTCAACACGGGTCGTGGATTCTAGTTCTCCAACTTTAAATGCCATTGACATAGACTTTTTCCTGCTTCAACAGAAGACTTCTTGGCGAACTCAACCTCAACCTTATGAGTAGACACAGCCTGATGCTGTGAATAATTATCCTCGTACTTTGTCCATTGGCTTATTGAAGCCTCGATAGCCTAAAGGAGAAATAAATAAATAAATTAGTGAAGGAAAAATAAATCAAAGTAAAAGTTTATGGACATATATACTTACCCTAAGAGGGTAGTGAAGTTAATAAATCTCCAGGTACTGGTCATCTTTTTCCCCCAAACGTGTAAGGTCTGGAGAGTGGGGAATCTTTTTCATCACTCAGACCGTGATAGACACAGTGTCCCAAGGGGACTCTAGGTCATTTTACCTGGTCTGAGGCCTTTTTCGCGGCACAAATACCCTTCTCTGAGGTGTAACAATATATGCAATGGTAATGGGGGAAGGTGGCGAAGGAGAATGGTTATTAAAGGTGATATGTGCATAAGGTTATATCCTATAATCCTTATCTACGGCAATCACACGTGAATCAAAATTCACCACACTATCAATAACAGAGGTCGTGAGATTTCTAGTTTGCTATAAATTTTAACTTATGATTGTGGCCTCTGTTGGTCCCCTAATAGTGAAGGAAGCATTTTTGTCCAAGACTCTCTTTATTTTCTTCTGTTTCGCCTTCCTTAGGGTAACCTTCAAATCTTAGGAGTTTTCCTCCAACGCACTAAGTTAGGACAACAACAATTTTTTGTTATTAAAGACTTGGTATCTGTTGAAATACCTACAAAATAAAAGTCTTTGTTACTAAGATCACAAAAAAATCATGAGCAATTGAAGAGTAAATAATGCAAACAAAATAGGTTACAACTATTTAAATAAAATACTCGGGTTTATTGTTACCTTATGGAGTTGGCCTTGTAGGTGCAATGTAGGGTTGATAATATCCAAGCCTGAATAAGTCTCTAAGTGTCACCACGACCATAAAATCCTTTTTTCCTATTAGGGATACCGACCGCGGCCTTAATTATGTTTCGTTGACCTGTGGTTGGAGTCAAACTAGTATGAACTGCAAAAATAAAATTGATCCAATATGAACAAACAAAAATTCAAATATATTGACACAAGGCCAATGCCAGAGGAATAAATTAGTCCTAACTTAATGTAGGGATGTCCCGACTCCACGAAGTGAGTCTCCCATTTTTTTCCCAGAGACAATGAAAACTTGACCTTCAAGTTTTTAGTACTGAAAGGTTTTTCGATCATAAGATACATGTTGACACTTCGTGTAGCCATGTAATAGTACCATGGGTTGATCATAATCTATTCTTTAGGCCTGTAGTAATCAAAGAACTCCATAGGAATAATGTCTTTGTTGAACTTCTTCTTTCATAAAACTAGAGAAACTAGGATGGCCCTCCACCGATTTGGATCAACTTGGGTAAAGGATAAATTCATGGCCTTGAGTATTTTCCTAACGGGGACAGGAATAGGCAGCCAAATCTCAAGGACAGAGGCATGCAAAGGAAAATATACCCTATCATTAGGGACCAAGGAATAGGAATGTGCGTACGCAACTGGAACAGAGCGAATTGTTCCTTCAAGAAACTCACAAGCCTCAGAAAAATGGATCGGCCACTACGCATTCATCTCATATGGGAACTTTAATGTGAGGAGACCTCTTTGTCTCATTGTCATGACCTAATGGCCCTACATCATTTCTCCTCATTTCTACGGCAGTAGTTTCTACAACTCCCCTTGATGTTGCAACCTCATCTATTGTGTTTTTTATCCGACATGCATTTAATTATTCCTCCTCATCCCTGTGATTTCATTATTTGTCTCTATTGAATTCATACAATTACCAGATGCCGTAGAAGAAGAAGAATCATAAACAATTGGGTATTCTAGTAGTTTACAAGGTTTCATTGCTTGAAGGGTACAGATGTTTAGCACTTTGAGAGGAGGTGCCCCAAGATTTTTTTGCACAAGTTTTTCAATTGTTCCTAAGTATTGGCTCACATAAGTCGCGGTAAGAATATTTAAAAGTAAAAGGGAGCTCGATAGTTAGAAGTCCACGACCATCATGAACAAAGACTTGGAAAATACAAGATGTCTACGAAGAATTTTCAAAAGGGGCATAATTAAATAGTCCCTCAAAATTTTTTTAATACACGTTTAGTCCAAGCCTTTTTATTTTGCACCAAAAAGTCCTTTCCCATGCCAAAAAGGTTTTACCATACCGCTAGCGCGAACCTTTAAAGATAAGAGAGTAAGGGACTTTTTGGTACAAAATAAAATGCTTAGACTAAGTGTGTATTAAAAAATATTTGATGAACTTTTTGGCATTTGATCTTTTTCAAAAACCATAACCTCATGAAAAAAGACCTCAAAATTAAGTGAAAATAAATATCCTGAGGTCCTAATTAATTAATTGAAAGTTTAGAAAAGGTCGTAGCCTAAATGGAAAGGCCGTGGCTTAACTCAAACATCTAAAACATCAGTTTTAAGTGCAAGGGATCAAGGCGCTAATCAATTGTCCACGACATCAAATGCAAACCAATGGAAGAAAAATGATGGGTTCAGGGATAGATATTTGATGTCTTTGAGACATTAAACTATTTGATGTATTGGATTCTGATTGGTCAATGTCGTTGGTGCGGACCCATTGTCATAAATGATGTGAGTCTCCACCAACACTATTGGTCAATCAGAATCCAAAACTTCAAATAGTTTAATATTTCAAAGGCATCAAACTTTTTTCCTGAGTTCAGGCATGACCTATTAAAAAAAGGCGATTGCCACACTTAAGCAACATGAGTTTAGAAAGTTCTAACACAAACCTCAAGGCATTGACTACGGTAAGGACAAAAACGAGTAAAACCCATTAAGTCCCGTAGGCATACTAAGGTCACGGTGATAAAATCAAGGTCACGGCCTGATTGACAAACACCAAGAAATATCCATCATGAGTCTGGGAAGATTAAAACTGTGAAACCTTAGGGTTCCATCCAAGAACACGTTAAGAGTAGTAGCTTGTGTTCTTAGCCAAAACCGGCACCCAGTCCATTCAAAACACCCCATTTCAACATAAAAACACATTCAAATAATTTATCCTACTCACACAAACTCTAACTAATAACAAATGAAAGAGAAACGAGCCCCAAAACTTCTTCAAAACATACCCAAATTAGAAAACCAAATCCGTAAAAGAACGAATGGGTTACGTCTCTAATGCCAAGATTTGCCAAGTTAGGAGTTCACGATTCAAGTGGTTGTTATCTACAGTTCAAGTTAAGTTTCGAGTTGACAAAAATGGACTACATGATTCTGGATGTAAAAGAGATTGATGGCTGACGTGATGGGAATGTGAAAATATATAAAAATGACAAAAAAAACTAGTTTGAACTTTCTAATATTTTATTTTAGATTTATGAAGATTTATGTTCAGTTGGTACACAAGTATGAAAGGAAACATGGATAGAAGGAAAATTAGAGAAGAAATTTCATAAATAATAACAAAAACCAACCTCAAAAGAGAAAGAATAAAGGTCGTTGGAATAATCTTCAAAGTCCAGTCGAAAATGGCACTTTGTCTTTGCTCTAACAATTTGGAAAAGGTAAATGAGTCCTCACAACCCAAACTCTTTATATTAAATGTCTTGGGAGATGAAACATAACAAAATTTAAAACTTCTCAAGCAAAGGCCTCAACATCAAGTTATAGGTTTGCGGACATAATTAAAGCCCCATCACTAAATCACTTTCCTCTAAGCATTGAGGCTTGGGGGCTTCTATTGTACACAAAATATGTCATCCAATTCATGAGTAACATATAGCATGGAATCCCATAAACATACATATAGATGAGCCCAAATACTATCAAAAGGATTCGGCTTGTCCACAAGGCCTCGACCTCATACCATAACAAGTCACGGACATCACCCCTCAGCACAACCTTGAAAACATAGGCCGCAAAATTTACACCTTGACCCATGGATTGCTAGTTGTCCACCTTCTAGAATGATTACCCTTTATCCTCACTTATCCATAAGTCACATGAGGTCCCAACCAAATCCTATAAATAGAGGTGTTAACCTCTCATTTAGAAAGCATTAACAGAGTAACCAAGCTCTGCTAAATTCTCTCCAGTTTCTCTCTACACCTAAGTCCTCTCTCCGGTCACTTTCTCCAATAACATCAACACCAACATAGCCACAACCTCATAGAAGACGGCACCACGAGGCCTCTCTCTCTACTGGACAGTAACATGTATGTTCATGTATTTAGACTCATATTCACCTCAAATATAACTATAAGGCCCAAAAAATGTACTTATTGTATAGATCTAATGAGAATAAGGCTCCAAAGTGGATATAGGTCCATTATCATGGTTAATCCTCTCTCTCTCTCTCTCTCTCTCTCTCTCTCTCTCTCTCTCTTACTTTCTTTTATACTTTTAACTGTTAAGTATAACTTTTATGGCATGGTTTACAATAGTAGATCGATTTTTAGATGATTACAACTAATATGAGAAAATCTATGTGATACTCAACCCCTATAAACTACACTCGAGCTAACCCGGCCTCAACCTTGTGGTCATATCGAGTAACCAGACCCACTATGTATCTATTATATACTCTGAAATGTTATACAGGCATTTATGATATCTGTGATATGAGACTATCCACGTGTCACTTTATCTTTGATTTTTATTTCCACCCTCTCTCTCCTCCAAATTCACTCCCGATGTATTTCATTTTGTTGCCTCTTTATTTCCCCTTCCATCCAACTCTTCTGCCACCCGTCAGTTTAATGCAGACAACTCTCCCGCTTCTAATTAAGGTTAAGCCACTATATATTACTCCTTACTCTCGCTTAAATCTTAACCTTACACCTATTTATGTTGTGGATCTGCTTCAAACCCCTCTCCTCTTACCGTTATTTTCATCTCAGGTATTCTCTTCATTTTGCCTAAAACCTTTCCCCTGTCTTTTATTTTATAAATCATTTAAGATGGGTTTGAATCTCTGAGGGTTGTTAATGGCGGTTTGGTCGAGAAAATGAGAATACAAAGTGATATGTGTTGTTCGGTATTCCTGGCTCTATTGTCATTCTTTAATAAACCCCCCTTTTCTCTCATGTAGCTCCGATACAGCTAAAACAACTCATTGAGGAGGATATCGAAGGAAAGACTGTTGAAAGGATGTGGAGAGTGTTTCAGGGTTATTTATTTTCCCTTATTTTTCTTTTTCTTTTTCCTTTTTAGCTGTTCTCTACTTTGTTTCTCATTCCTTAACACCCCCGCAAAAAAATACAAATAGAGGATAATAAAATTGCCAAATCTTTGTTTTGGAGAACTTATGAGGCTTTTGTTTGTGGCTTTCCAAATATCGTTAGCTAATGATGATTTTGTAAGGCAACAATGAATATGTACAGATTCAACTGATCTATTGGCTAGAGATTTTATTTTTTTCGAATGAAGTTTTGTATTTGAGGGTTGTTGACGGAGATATGGTTCTGTAATATGGCAATTTCAACGTCAGTCACACTATAAATCTGTCTTAGCATGGCAATGAAAGCAACTCGGTGGTTGGATATGGTGATGTGTGTGTATAGACGGTTGAGGTAGGCGGTGGATAGTGGGGGTGTTAACTCAGTGTCAGTCATGAAACATAAATATGAGTTTCTTTTTTTTTTTTTGTATTTTCTTCATAGATTATTTTGTTGTTTTGGAATTTTTTTAATTTAAAATTCATTTTTTTTTCTTTTTAGAATTTGAAATTAATTTTAATAAAAAATTCCCATGAAAGTTAAAGTTAATAGTTTTTTTAACGATTTTGAAAAAAATCTAATTTTTTTTAATTAAATTGTATTTATGTCTAAAATTGAGCATTAGTATTGTATTAAAGTAAAAAAAAGTCCAAATTAGTATTATAACATATTATATCGTAGGTTTAGATTCAATAACTACAATTTTCTTAACGAATTTAGATATGAATGCACACGCGCATACAACCACTCTACGCAAATGACCACTCTTTGTAATGGAGATTGAAAAAATGGATCTTGAATGGACATGTAAATTCATCACATTAAAAAAAATGACACCGAGACAAATGAATATGTCATGAAGTTTGTTTCAATCCATCATATCCCCATCCGTTTGGGAGAATTTATCAATTGCGAATTGTTATTGGGGAAAAATTGCATTTGTTTGACTAGAACGTGGAGATTATGAGAAAAATCGCATTAATGTTTAGGTTGAAATGTCGAAAAATTATATGATCTACAAGAACTAAGTTATATGATCATTTGAGAATTTTTAAGAGGAAACAGGACTTTTTTGTAACTAGCTGATGTGAATTTCATGTTTGGTTTAACTATTTTGAGATTGTATTTGATGTTGTGGTTACAATTACTCTATTTGGTTATATTTAAATTAATACAAAGAAAATTAAAATTTTAGGGGTTAAATATAGTTTTTCTTTTCGTTTAAATGTCGAATTCCTTATGAGATTTGGGGATAATAATGTATTTGTGCTTCGATTGTGATTTTTATTGGCTTATTATGTGTATGTCTTGGATTTTCATCTCCATTCAATTGTGGTTAGTATACGTTGGATTTTCTTGGGAGTTGTTATGGTGTATTTCCTCATTTATGCTTTTGGATTTCTCGGTATCTTTGGCATAATTTATATTTGGGGGTGGATCATTTTTTAGGGGTTCTGAGGTGTTGTAGGGTTGTTTGTGGAGGTTTAATCTCAATTTTGAAAATATTGATAAAAATTATTTTAATCTAATTATTAATTTTAACTTGTTTTTCAAACTCATTTATATAATTTCCTTATAACAAAAAATGTTATTTTTTGCGCATGTTAAATGGAGCAGTTTATGATGTCCTAAATTGTGTAACATGTAAACATTAAGTTTTTTATATATACTACATCAATCATTGTAAATTAATAAAATGATGGATTGATATTTTTTTATTCATTTCTTATTAATACACATCATGTAAGTTTTCCTTTATTCAAGATTTAAATATGTGTTTCTAGGAGTAAATATTTGATAGATTGATAGAAAAAGTGATTTGACATAGCTGTTTGGTAGTATACAATTATTAAAATTCTAATATGAATATATAATCAAAGAGGTCACAAAAGAATGGAAAAATGTTACTTCAAATTATAAGTAAATAATTTTCTTTATATTTGTAAGGATATTGTTTTGGGGTGGTGTTTGGCTCCACAACATTATAACACGAGTCCTAATTGTAATACAATCATAATATGACACAATTTCACTGCAAAAAATCCCCACATGAACATGACACCATCAAGACATATCGTGTTAATTTTGGATCGTATTATTGTGTCATGCTAGAATTGACACACGTAATTTCGGATTTTTTTTGTACCTATTCACCATAAAATATTAAGCATGATATACTAATATAGGCTCTAAATTATTATGTATTTATAATTATTAAGACCAATATTAATTACATTGTAAGTTCTTATCTTTTATTTCATTAACTATACAACTACGTGGTAAAAATAATAGAATTAGTTTTTACATACCAATTACAATGATAATAATTTTATTTATATATTTAGAACTTTCCATACAACAAGCTCATTATTCGCATGTATAATGTCTATTTCCCCTCGCCAGCGCATCGCGAGCTTACACCTAGTAATACATAATTATGCATAATATAATGCACAGATAGGATATCATATAACACCAGTATATCTAATGCCCGACTAATTCCCCAATCATATTATACTAATAATTATACGTTTAATACACATACACTTGTTATAATACCCTAGGATTTATCATATCCTAATTATACTTTAATAATAATTTAAAGGTGGTATATTAATTAAATCACAAAAATATACCCAGAAGAATTCCTGAATCTAACCAAAGAAACACTCAATTAAAACTTCATGAAATAAAAAAATCCCAAAATAGGCCAACCTATAGAGTCAGATCGATCTGAGCATGATCCGAATCGATTATTCGGATCTGTGAGGTTATTGTTCATCCCAAGTTCAATTAATGGTGGTTGTGAACCCCATAAAATTCATCATACACCCTCTAAACCACAAACAAATCCTTCTTCCACACATAAAAACTACTATCTAATATTTATAACAAGTTTGTACAAGATTTAAAGTGATTCTAACACAATTAAGGGCTTAAATTTATATATTATCATTATAACCCTAACTTCATCTTTGTCATTAAAATTTACATTTTAACCTTGATTGAGCATGTTACACAGCAAACACATATTAGGAGATTATAACAATCGTTCCTACGCATGAATTCTAATCATAAGAACAAATATATAAACATCTATTAATACAAGTTCTAACATAAATTTATTAAAAACCAAATTTATTAGAGGATGATAAAAATATCATCTTTAATCCATATTCACCCATTACAAAACATGATTAAAAATCTGTAAGGAGGGACATAAATTAATCTTGTGATTAGAGATAGCTCCCCCTCTTAACTTTTAGAAGCTCAGTGAATAAGCTCAGAGAGAAGCACAACGAGGGAGCTTAGCGAGGAATATTAAAGCCACCTGTGAGGAAGTTTGTCGAGAAAGCTCATCTCTATTTTCCGTTTTGATTATTTAGTCAAATTTTATCTTTTAATTGTATTGATTGTAAGCTGTAACGATTGTAACTTTTAGTGTGAGATCAAACGATACTCACGAGAGACCATGTCTGATAGGGCTTAGGAGAGCTTACAAGCTCTACCGAATGAACTCACCATGGGAACTTCAGAGGGACCTATTTTGGAGGATTGAGAAATAAGGTAGCGTTAAGTCTTGTCTTAACCATTTTAGATACACCAGGTACAACACCAAAAGAACGCTTTCTGAGAAAGCTTACCCAGAGTAAGCTTAAGTTCTATCTTACATTGGGCCTTAAGCTAAACAACCTTTACCAAAAGTCACATCTGTTTTGAGTGATGTCACATACTACCTACCCACTGTCCAATCCAAACTTGAGTAAACCACTATCGTTTATGGGCCTGTCAGATAGTTTTGTGGATTACCATTGTTGTGACATCTGCAGGACACAGTGGTAGCCAAAAGGCGAGAGTTGGCATTTAGTTCCTGAACATAGACTATTTTGACGCATTAGAGCATATAATGCTTGTGACATAAAGGTATGAGGGGAATGTCTTTCACATTTATAAGGACTGAGATATCTCGAAAGAGGTGTGGGGCTATTTAGCAACCCCAACCACTTTTCTAAGAAGAGAGAGTTCTTCTAAGAGAGAGAGAAAACACGCTTCCTGGAAGCAAAAATAGTCATTGCAAACCAGTGTTTACTCACCCATCATTGATATTTATGACGAAGTTTTTATTATCTAACCAGAGACAGTGAAGATTGTTGTTTGTTGGCTGGATTCCAAGGTGTATCTAGCGTTCTTGATTCTATCTCCTTTTAACTGAGTTGTTTTTTAGGTTCTTTTGTTATTGTTTGAGTTATGCATGAATGATTATTTGTGAGTTCAATCTGATTATTTGTTATATACAATATTGTGGGGTCATATGTGATTGTTGAGGATATTTGGGTTAGTTGTTTATCACCATATCTATAGAGGTACGCCTCTGATTGTATTGTAATACCCTCAGCCCCAAGAGGACTCCCCTCTTATATAATCAGATTCATAATCAACAATCAAATTTAGTTGTACCAGATTCATAATAAAAAATATGATTGTTGATTATGAATATGATTGAGTAAGAGGGGAGTACTCTTGGGGTTGAGGGTATTACAATACAATCAAAGGCATAACCCCTATAGATATGGTGATAAACCACTAACCCAGATATCCTCAACAATCAAAGATGAACACATAATATTATATACAACAAATACTCAGTTTGAACTCACAAATAACCACTCGTGTATAACTCAAATAATAACAAAAGAACCTCAAAAACAACTCAATCAAAGGGGGAGAGAGAATAAATCACCCTAGATACACCTTGGCAAGAAGCCAACATACTAACAGCCTTCAATGTCTCTGGTTAGCTAATAAAGGAGTCATCATAAATATAAATGGTGGGTGAGTAAACTCTTGTTTGCAATAACTCTTTTTGCTCCCAGAAGGGTATTTTCTCTCTCTTAGAAGAACTACCTCTTCTCAGAACTGGTTGGGGTTGATAAATAGCCCTACAACTCTCCCAAGATGTTTTAGTCCTTAGAAATTTAAAAGATATTATCCTCATACCTTTATGTCATAAGTATTAAATGCTTTGATGCTTCAACATAATCTATTTCCTTGGCATTAAATGCCAACTCCTACCTTTTGGCTACCCACTTTGTCAGGCGACTGTCACAATAGTGGTAATCCACCAAACTATCTGATAGCCCCATAAACAATAGTGGTTTACTCAAGTTTGGATTGGATAACGTGTAGGTGGTGCATGGCATCACTCAAAGCAGGTGTGACTTTTGGTAGAGGGTTGTTTGGCTCAAGGCTCAATGTAAGATGGAATTCAAGGTTAATCTGGGTAAGCTTTATCGAAATGCGATCTCTTGGTATTTTACCAGGTGTATCTAAAATGGTTAAGACAAGACTTAACGCTACCTTACTTTTCAATCCTCCAAATCAGGTCCTTCTGAAGTTCCCACGGTAAGGTCATTCGGTAGAAAATGTAAACTCCCCTAAGCCCTGTCAGGCTCAGTCTCTCACGAGTACCGTTTGACCACACACTAAAAGTTACAATGGTTACAGCTTACAATCAATACAATTAAAAGATACAATTTGACTAAATTATCAAAACAAAAAATAGAGATGAGCTTTCTCAAAAAACTTCCTCGCACATAGCTTTAAGCTTCCTCGTTGTGCTCCCTCACTGATCTTCTTAGCTGAGCTTCTTAAAGTTAAGAAGGGGAGCTATCTCTAATCACAAGATTACTTTTCGGCCCTCCCTACAACGTTGAATCGAGTAAAGTCCCTTATTTATTACAAGAATTTATGACAATCTGAGATCAAATGGTTAAAATTATGAAACTTGGTTTCTTGAGTAGATAATCTAAAATTAACCCTTTAAATAGTGTTATAAGTAATTAAAATTCTTATATATGGGTTAATAATGGTGTTGTATAATATATATCTGATGGGTTGTTGATTATTTTAAAGGCATTTAGGACTAATTTGAATTGGGGTTGTCCACCATTAGTAAGTTGTTGGGTTGAATCAATTCGCACCAGGAGCGAATCGATTCGATCGGTGAAGAAAACCTAATGAGGTCTATTTAAGGTTGTTCATGGTGCTTAATTTAATTGTTTCACTTAGAAGACTATCAGGATAATTATAATATGTTAAAAGTCAGTAGGGTAGTTGATTTATGCTCTGAATACGTAACATGGTGAGTAGTGTTATGGAACGTGGTTAGGATTTAACTATAAACAAATTAAATTGGAGATATTTTTAACGAGTTTCTAGAGTGGGGTTTAGTTATGATTAGTTTAATTGATGTGTTAAGCATACCACACCTGAGTTCTCATGGGGGATGTACTAAGAAAGATTTTGATGGGGTGCATAAATGTTGACCGCACAGGTACCCTGGTGATAGAGATGGGCTTTACCGTTGTCCTTTTATCCCAATCTTATGACTGACCTACATGTATCCTGGGGGAATATATGATGGAGTTATAGCATATAGCCTTAGGTATGGAGGTCATGCGTCATGAAAGGAATGTATAGTGATTATCCTTTACTCATGGCTTTAAGGTTATAGGTTAGGGATGGCCTATAACTATATCTAGTTCGAAATAGTGATCCCCTAAAGCGATAGGGATAGGCCTTCGTATCTTATGTGCGATCTCGTGAGTATCCCATCTACTTTTACATGTCGGGTACCATACATATATGGATTACATTCGTAACGATTGTCTTTCCATATGGATATTATGCTAGAGATGTATATACGAACATTTATTATGGAACTAGTTGATTATTTCAACTAAGAATAATAATAATTAATAATGGGGTTGACTTGGGCTTGGTATTAGATGAATGTTATATTTAGGGTTGTTTGGGTTGCGATAACTTAAAATAACTCAAATGTGATAGGACAATGCGTAGTTATTTTTGTTGTCTAAATTCAACTAATTTCTTACTTTTTATAGACTTGTTGTTTACGTTGTTGTTGAATGTATTTTCCATGACCTAGGTCACTATTGTTGCATCATCCATGATCCATCTACTTGCATCCTCTTCAGTTCCAGATCTTATAGGATGTAAGTGTCGAGTTTGTGTGATCATTATCTTTATTTCATTACATTTACGATTGAATCAGATTTTATGTATCAGTTAATATTTCAGAATAGTTGTCTTATTTTAAGATAGTTTACTTTTTTGATTTGGATAATTCTTCTATTAGATTGTTGGTATTAGAGCATTACAGGTTCTAGTATCCTAAGGATCTTGAGTGCATACATCTTTTTCGTGTAGCATTCTTTGATACTTTACGGCTTGGTTATTTATATTGGTGTACTCTATTTTTTGTGCATATACTTCTACGCTTTTTTTTACTATACTTTAAATGGTGAACACTACGATCGAGACCGATTGCAAGCGCCCATTCAAAGGCATTTGTGCCTCAGTAGTCGCAACCGTAGCAACCTCAATAGGGGTAAGGGCCAGTTATAGAGCCAAAACCTTGGCTAGCATTATCATACATATCGGTGGCATTTATGAACCAGGAGAATCCACCACCTACGTCCACACCTATACCTGCCACTCACATTTCATCTTTCTGAGAGAAATCCGGGAGTGCCTTCAAAAAAGGGCACCCATCGGAGTTTTCAAGATCTACAGACCCGATAGTTGCAATACAGTATAGGAGAGACATTGAGAGGCATCTATGTATGGTAGAGTTCACTAGTATTCAAAGCCATATGTTAGCCCATTTTTGTTTGGTAGGTATGTCTTACAGTACTGGGAGTTTGTTACCATCGAGGAGGATAGTTGACAACTGACCATTGAACATTTTTGGATGAAGTTTGAGGGTAAATATTTCCCTCCATCATAATAGACGTATAAGAAAACACAGTTTAATAAGTTAAAGCAGGATAATCGTATAGTTGTTGAGTACAAGAGGGAGTTTACTCGCCTTTCACACTTTTCCCTGGATATTGCCAACTTAGAGGTGAAGAAGATTAATAGATTCATTTGAGGCTTGATGTGGGGGATCAAGCATGTTTTTCTAGGCAACCCAACTTTTACTACATACACACAGGTAATGGATGCCACATTACTTCGATGTCATAACCACCAAGACTTCCATAGAGAAAAGGATCCAAAGAAAGCAAAGGTAGTAATTGTCTAGAGGCAAAGATAGTTGAGGGTGATGAGTCGTCCAAGGTACGGGGAGGTTCACAATCATATCAGAGGTACCAACCAGAGGTGGAGCAAGCAATAAGAGGTTTAGAGGATAGGATCAATGCCGATAAGGCGTCCAGAGACAGGGTTCGCGAGGCAGGGGTAGTATGGCCATCAGGGCCAATAGCAGGGCAATATGGGACATGGACAGGTCCGAGGAAAAATAGAACCTAAGGCCAACAGGGTCGCCCATTATGATGAATTTTCTTTACACGTGGTTGTAATACTAAGTATTTTTATGAATTTTAAATTGGGGATTTATTAAATTTAAATTGAGATATTAATCTAATATTAATTCAAATATTATTTTAAATATTTACTAGTGTAGAAGGGTGTCTACCTATAAAAAAAAGAATAAAAAATACTTTTTTTAGAGATATTGAGAGTACCCCACAAGGGCCACTACAGAAGTCCAAGATTGAGAAGGCTACTGAAAGGGTCACCGCAGAAATGTCATTCGAGAGGTGCCACCGCAAGGGTCACTGTAGAAATGACATTCGAAAGGTGCCCCGCAAGGGCCACTGCAGAAGTCCAAGATTGAGAAGGGCCACTGCAAGGGTCACCACAGAAATGTCATTCGAGAGGTGCCACCGCAAGGGTCACTGCAGAAGTGACATTCGAGAGGTGCCCCTCAAGGGCCACTGCAGAAGTCCAAGATTGAGAAGGACCACTGCAAGGGTCACCGCAGAAATGTCATTGTATAGGTGCCACCGCAAGGGTCACTGCAAAAATGAAATTCGAGTGGTGCCCCGCAAGGGTCACTACAGAAGTCCAAGATTGAGAAGGCTACCGCAAGGGCCACCGCAGAAATGTCATTCGAGAGGTGCCACCGTAAGGGTAACTGCAGAAATGACATTCGAGAGGTGCCCCGCAAGGGCCACTACAGAAGTCCAAGATTGAGAAGGGTCACTGCAGAAATGTCATTTGAGAAGTGCCACCGTAAAGGTCACCGCAAAATGACATTCGAGAGGTGCCCCAGAAGGGCCACTGCAGAAGTCCAAGATTGAGAAATGCCACCGCAAGGGTTACTGCAGAAATTTCATTCGAGAAGTGACACTGCAAGGGTCACTACAGAAATAACATTCGAGACGTGCCCCGCAAGGGCAACTACAGAAGTCCAAGATTGAGAAGGGCCACCGCAAGGGTCACCGCAGAAATGTCATTCGAGAGGTGCTACCGTAGGGGTCACTGCAGAAATGACATTTGAGAAGTACCCCACAAAGGGTCGCCGCAGAAATGTTATCCGAGAAGTGCCACCGCAAGGTTCCCGACAGAAAATCATATTGAAAAGGAACCCACCCAGGGTCCCGACAGAAAGTTATATTGAGCGGGAACCCCCCAGGGTCCCATCGAAAACTGATATTGAAAAGGAACCCACCCAGGGTCCTGGTAGAAAGTTATATTGAGCAGGAACCCCCAGAGTCCCGACAGAGACTCATATAAAGAAGGAACCCTCAAGGTCCCTTAACAATAGAAAATGTCACGACGAGGAGCAGTCAAGGTCCTCCCCCCCCCCCCCCCCCAGCTTCCAGAAAAATAGGCCAAGAGGAAGGAGCGGCTACCATGAGCAACTCCTCATCATGAAACGTCATTCTTTAAAAGAACAACAGTATTAACACGTTACTCACTTGTACTGGTAGCCTAGTTGAGCAGACAGGGCTCAAATAGGCTAGTTGGGACCTCCTGGGAGTTTTGGCTTGACGGCTGAGGGACAAGGTATGTTGAGCAAGCTCAACCACTTAGCACTATAGGATTGAGAGAATACTAGTAGGAAGACCCAGAAATCACTCAAGACTACACACACTTCACACTTGGTCACAAGTTAAGTTAGCCGCCAAAGAGCTGGCTACTCACAAGAAATAAACCCTTTATAAAAAAATGACTTTTCCAAAGGAGGGGGTCCTCGAGGTCCCTCTCAAGAAAAACAATAATTTTAGAAGAGATGGGTCCTTAAGGCCTCCTCTCTCAAGATTTGCAAAATTGCACCACAAGTTACCGTTTCAAAAGATAATTACCAAATCAAATATCTTGTCTTCATTAGGAGACATATGTGCTTTTTGACTTTGGTTGGCGCCAGGTGGCGCCTGCAGGAGGGGACAGGCAGGGCTGCCTACAGGTAGGGACAAATGGTACACTTCAGACATTGTTCCCCACCAACCCTCTCAATTTTGCAGCTCAAAAATGCCAACTCAGCCCTAAGGCCCAAGTATAAATAGACCTCTGGGCAAGGTTAATAGGACAAACACAATTGAAATTGCACTGTTACTCTGCCAAAACCACACCAGACCTACCTAGTATTCTTTCCCTGCTCATCCTCCTAGTGCTGAGTGCCTTGTTCCTTCACTCCCCACTGACAACCATCATTCCCAGGTTTTCCCTTGAGAAAATTACTATTTTTGCTGTGAAAGTTCATCTTCTTGCAGGGAATGAGTTGAAGCTTAAGTTCCATTGTTACCAGAAGGAGAAGGTTTCTTGAAAAGTTGCACCAAAAGACCTTGAAGACCTTGCAGGCAGTGTCCATTGGAGTGGATCACGCCTCACCCTTTCCAGTTATTCATAGATCCCAGTCTCACTACCCTCCTACATTTGGCTACTCCGCTGGGGAGGTATTCTTCCTTTAATGTACAAAGAATGTTTCAATGTCTCTAAGAAATTGGTTTTTGAAGACACTCCATCTGGTAAAGGAGCTCAAAGTGACCAGACTACCCAGGAAGAAGTGGTGGTGATCGGAGCCAAGGCGCCTCCGCCTCAGGGAGGGCAGACCAGTTCGCCGGCAGTGGCTCGAATGGCAAGTATGAATCTTATGGCAATGTTTTTTGACTTCTTGAAGCAAAATAACGTAGACCTATAAAGATTGGGTCAAGGTTGTGTGACACCTGCTGCTGCCCCTGTTACAATTCTGACGGAGATGATTTCATCCCAAAAGGTGGCGCCGGAGCAGGCTCTGGTGCAAATAGGGTCGCCAGCTGCTAAAAGCATGTGTTTGGAGGAATCGCCCTCTAAGGCTGTTACTATAGAGGAAGTGAGGAAGCTCATCTCCTTCTCTCAGAGGGAGGGTTCCCACCTATAAGAGGAGTTACAAGACCCCTATCCACAGGAAGTAAGTGAGAAGCCATACCCTGAGGGGTATATTCCACCAAAATTTATCAAGTTCGGCGGTAGGGGGAGAAACCTAGAGAACACGTGAAGAGGTTTATCGAGTAATTGGGAATACATTTCGACAACAAGAACCTGAGGTTGAGGAAGTTCTCTAAGACCCTCACTGGGAAGGCTTATACATGGTATTCCCACTTAGGGCCTAACAGCGTCCCTACTTGGGAAGATATGCACGGGCAATTCCTCCAGAAGTTCTTCGTAGCGGAGGACGAATTTACATTGAGGCACCTAGAACAATATGTCTAGAAGCCAGGAGAAGATTTGATGCACTACATCAAGCGATTTCGTGAGAGGGCCTTAGATGTCCACGAGGACGTGGCGGAGGCCAGGTTACTGCAGATATGTGTAGAAGGACATTTAGAAGAGTACAAGTTGCATTTGATCAACGAAACTAGATACGAAACGTTTAGAGAGTTCACCAGGGTTGCTAGCAACATAGAAATGATAATCAAACCAAGGTCCCCGGGATGGAGGACAAAAGTCCCACTGACTTTTGGGAGGTTTCAAGTTTTGAGGAGGAAATCGGTTAACTATGTGGATGAGAGTCCCAAAGGGAAGAAGGGAGGCTCTGGAGTTAAGACTGACAGTCCTAGAAACAAGAGAAAGTTTGGGGAAGATGCCCTGTCGCCACTACCATGCAGCGTAGCTGAGGCTATGGACTGTTACCGTACCTTAGTACGAGAAGGGGTAATAGGACCTCCTCACTTAAAAGGAGAAACCCCCACTGCAGCTGACAAAGCCAACCCGAAGTACTGTGAGTTACACCAACGGGTGCAGCATTCTACCAAAGATTGTTACTACTTGCGAAGGATCATTGGCGAGCAGGTGGCCAATGGTACCTTGCAGATACCCCCTGTGAATGTTAGCGAGAACCCACTTCCTACGCATCACTTTGGTATCGCCAATATGGTAGTTGCCTATAACGAAGAAGCTACCAAAGGTCTGATGAAGTGGGAGAGCGGCAATCAGTTATGTGAGGAGTTATAAAATCCATCACTGAGATGATTTGATCTAGAAAGAAAGAAAGAGGAGTGGTTCTTCACTCTAAAACAAGAAGATGGAGGCGGGGAAATTGAAGAAGCGACCCTCTCAAAAGGTGAGGTAGATGTCATTATCGCACTAGATGAGGGAGGGACCTCTGAGGCGGAGTATGTCTGTAGTGCCCAGACGTATGAGGTGGACCTAGATTCCGAATGCGAGGCCATCGCAAGGAGTCCTAAGTTCAAGTGATTTTTCGACCAGATAGGGGTAAAGTACGATACAAGGGTGTCCATCACGAGGAAAGTCTTAGAGGCAGTGCAGCAGCGTGGAGATCCTTCGCTAAATTGGCAAGGGCCAATCGAAAGGATGATTAAGAAGTATACTTCTGAAGTGGTGTTTTCAGAAGCAGATAGGTTGGTGCCTTACTTCCACAACTACCCGCTGTATGTTACAGCCACAGTTAATGGAGTCTCATTTCCCAGGGCGTTAATGGACGGGGGAGCATCTATTAACATCATGCCCATCAGTACATTATATGAAACAGGAATTGACCAGGGGAAGGTGGTTCCGGTACCACTAGTAATTTCTGGATTCGACAATGCCGGAATGCAGTCTATTGGATACGTGAATGTGGGAATCAGGTTAGGAAATTTCACCTCCCATATCAAGTTCCATGTTATTAATGCTAACACTAGCTAAGAATTACTCATTGGAAGGGTATGGATGCACACTCATGGCATAGTGCCTTCCACCCACCATCAATGTGCAAAGGCAAATATTAGAGGCACAGAGATAGTGATCAAGGCCACGCAGATACCCTTCACCGTTGAGGAGGCCCACCTAGTGGATGCTTCCTTCTACACTGAGTTAGATGAGGAAAGAAAGGTCTCTGTAAGAAAGATAAAAGGGATCAAGGTAGCCGAGGTAAGTGTCCCACAGAAGAAATTTGTTCATGACCAGCTAGGGGGGAGGGTGATTCCCCACATGGAAAAAGGCAAGAGGAAAGTAAAGGAGGTGGCTAGGCCTCCTCGAACCTGTAAAAAGGTGGTCTTGCCTGATGGAAAGATCATCTACCGCTTATAACGGTCTGCGTGGGCGGTCTTCTCGGATGAAAGCATCGACCCGGCTCCTAAATGTTTTATTATTGATGAATCCCATATCGTTGAGCATGTCGAGGAACCAGAAGAAGCTCCGGAATGCATGTAAGATGGACCCAGAGAACAGCTACAAGAATTAGAAAAAATCAAGTTGGGGCCAGAAGGGGGTGAACCCATTCTAATCTCCAAGTGTCTAGAACCGAAGTAGAAGGAAAAGATCATTGGGCTACTTAGGGAGTTCACTGATGTATTTGCGTGGAAGTACACGAAGATTCCAGGAATAGATGCAGAAGTGAGCTCCCATAGATTGAACATCCTTCCCAATGCCCTTCCAGTAAGACAAGCCACACGGACATACAAAGCGAACCTTGACTTGTAGATAAAAGCTGAGGTGGAGAAGTTGTTAGCGGCAGGGTTCATCAAGCCTATTCAGCACCCCATATGCCTTTCCAGCATAGTGCCAGTGGCGAAAAAAGACAAAAGCCAAATAAGAATCTGTGTAGATTTTTATGATTTGAACAGGTCATGTCCTAAGGATGAATTCCCATTACCATGTATAGACAGCTTAGTGGACGCCACCACGGGACATGAGATGTATAGCTTTATGGATGGGTACGTTGGCTACAACCAAATTAAGATGGACCCTGTCGATGCATAAAATATTGCCTTCCGCACACCATTGGGGAACTTTTATTATACAATCATGCCCTTCGGATTGAAGAATGTCGGGGCCACATACCAACGGACCATGATGGCAATTTTTCATGACCTATTTCATGATATACTATAATTCTATGTGGATGACCTGGTGGTGAAATCTAAGAAAGAAAATAAGCATATACAGGATCTTAGGAGAGTATTCGAAAGGTACCGCCGGTATAAGATGAGGATGAACCCCTCGAAGTGTGCCTTTGGGGTTACTGCAGGGAAATTCTTAGGTTTTTTTGTGAATAGACAAGGGGTGCAAGTGGATGAAAAGAAGATGAAATCTATTGTGATAATGCCACCGCCCAAGAGTCAGAGGCAACTTAAGAGCTTCCTGGGAAAGGTATCCTACCTGCGGAGGTTTATACCTGCGCTGGCAGAAGTAACTCATTCGTTCGCGCCTCTACTAAAAGACAAAGCCAAGTGGGTTTGGGGAGAGAGACAGGAGAAAGCGTTTGAGGATATTAAAGAAATCCTAGCCTCTCCTTCCACGATGATTCCCCCCGAAGCAGGAGCGTCGCTGCTGCTCTACCTCACTTCTACAGAGAGATCGATAGGGGCCCTCTTGGCACAAGAGAAAGAAGGAGTGGAAAAGTTGGTCTACTACCTATCAAGAGTGATCTCTGGAACAGAATCAAGGTACACCAGCATTGAGAGACACTGCCTGGCGTTGGTATTTATGTACCAGAAGTTGAGACACTATCTTCTAACCTTCACAGTTCACATAGTCACCAAGTGTGATCCCATCAAGTACCTCCTCGTGCCGACTATACTCGTGGGACGAGCAGCAAGGTGGTTTTTGATCTTGTCAGAATGTGATCTAAAATGTGTAGTGCCCAAGGCCATTAAAATCCAAGCAATAGCAGATCTGCTTGCCCACTTCCCAAGTGGAGTTTTCGAACCACCTAATGAAGAGATACCCGGAGAGAGCTTTCAAGCATGCATGGCGAAGTAGGTGAAGAAGTGGTCAATGGAGTTTGATTGTTTCAGTGCTCAAGGAACAGGTGGATCCGTCATCATACTGTCGGATGGGAAGGAAAAAATCACTCTCTCCTTCAAGTTAGATTTCAAATGCTCAAATAATAAAGCTGAGTACGAAGCCCTCATTCTAGGGATGTTGGAAGCACTCAGAAGAGGGGTCAGGTATTGTGTATACGAGGGGACTCCAACTTGCTAGTGAGGCAGTTCAATGGGGAGTTTTCCCTTAAGCGTGCCAACTTAGCACCCTACAGACACATCATTCAAAGGCTGTTGGGACAATTCTTAGAAGTAACTGTGGAGAGGCAGGTGCGAATAATGAACAGGCACCCTGACGCGCTCGCCACCATAGCACAAAAACTGGACATGGAGGAGTCAGAAGCAACCATCACAGTGAGGCAGAGAACGGTACGCAATACTGTAAAATCTTTGTTCCCAAGTAACAAGCCAGAAGATTAGAGGCATCTGGTGGAGAAGCAACTTGAAACTAGAGAAAGGACAATGAAAATGTTAGAGTTAGCCAACTATCATGTGTTGAAAGGAACTCTCTACTTTAAGAGTCCCGGAGGGTTTCTGGCAAGGTGTGTGGGTGAGCAAGAAGCCAAGGAGAGGTTAACATAAATGCACCAGAAGCACTGTGGAGATACTGATGTTCCCTTTTATAGACGACTGCAGCGAGGTGGGTATTATTGGCCTGCCATGAGCGCAGAAGCGGCCCGCTTGTAACAAATTTGTTTAAAGTGCCAAGCTAATTTTGACCAGCCGATGGAGGCTAACTTTGTGGAAGCCTTCAAAGATTGGAGACAGCCATATATAGCATATCTGAAAAATGGGGAGCTTCCCGCCGAGAGAGCGGATGAAATTTACCTTAGAAAAAGGATAGCCCGTTTCTACTTGGTCGAGGGAGAGTTATAGAGGAAGGGGTACAATGAGAAGGCACTAAGGTGCGTAGCCAAAGAGGATGTGGAAAGGGTGATGAAAGAAGCTCATGAGCCCTCCCATATGGAAGGCGCCAAACTGTATGATCAGCTGATGACGTTGGGATTCTACTGGCCAACCATGGAGGCCGACTCCATTGGATATGTGAAGAAATGTAAAGCATGTCAAGTTCATGGAAACATGGTGCACGCTCCTTCTGTCAGCCTGGAAAGCTTGGTAGTTCCTTATCCCTTCCATACATGGGCGTTTGACCTGGTGGGAAAGATCACTCCGGCCTCTCATGACAAGGATTTTATCATTATGGCTATAGAATTGTATACCAAATGGGCGGAAGCCATCCCTCTAAGGAGAGTCACTGCCCAAGTGAAAACCCAGTTTATAAAGGAGTATATCATTTGCAGGCTCGGTATACCCAAGGTAATCTTACCAGATAATGGGAAGCAATTCGTATGAAAAGAAATGGCCCTCCACACAGACAAATATAAAATTGTGCATAATAGCTCAACCACCTCCTACCCCAAGGGCAATGGCTAAGCAGAGGCTACCAATAAGACCCTGATAAACATTTTGAAGAAAATTCTAGAGGACATGTCGGGGGCGTGGGATGAGAAATTGCCTATGGTGTTATGGGCTTACCGTACTTCGAAAAGAAAACCGATAGGGTTTTACCTATGGTGTTATGGGCTTACCGTACTTTGAAAAGAAAACCGACAGGGTTTAATCCATTCTCTTGGGTATACGGGACCGAAGTTGTCCTACCAGTAGAATTGGCGGTACCTTCAGCCAAAATTTCTCTTAGTAATGGGCTCATCCCTGACCCAAGGCATGTGCAGCTGGAGGCGTTGGACGAGCATAGAGACAAGGCGACAGAGAATTTCAAAGTCTACACTCAGCAACTGTCCAGGGCCTACGAGAACTTAGTCAAGCCTAAAGAGTTCCAGGTGGGAGACATAGTCCTGCGAGCATCAACTCACCATCTTCATAGCATGTCGACATCAAAATTCAAACCCAACTAGGAAAGCCCCTTTGTCGTCAGAGGAGTGGGGAAGTCGGGGTACTGTCAAATATCAGAACCAGAGAGTGATTGCCTCCAGTCCATCAACTGCAAGTGGCTGAAGAGGTACTATGCTTAATAACATCTAACAAAAAAATAATTGTGTGTTTGTCATGTCTGTAATGGATTTTGAGGATTGTTCCTATACCAGAAAAGTTTTTTTTCTAAAAAAATTTTAGAGCGATACCACATTGTAAACAGCACACAAAAGTAAAGAAATAAAATAGCAACACTTTTGATCATTGTTGATGCTTGATTTGTTTACCTCATCTATATGTATATACATAAATATATATACACTCCCTATTAAGTTAGAAGAGAGTACACAAAAATCAGGAACTCTGCTCACTACACTTGGGAGGTAAATCCATCCTAAGAGAAGTATACTGAGAAAAGTCCCACAGACATAAATTAATAAAAAATATAGAGGGGGGTCAAATTCCTCCTCTTTAATATTTCAAAGAACAGGGAAACTCTTAAAGAGAATATAGAGCAATGACACCAAAGGCTAGGGGCTAGCTAATTCAAATAGTTTTCAATGAAACCAAACTTTCTGGGAGGGGACAGGGGTCACCCCTCCCCCCACCTCTCCAACCTGGCCTTTATGAATACAAGTAGTAATGTGCAGGAATACCCCCACAGACAGGAAGGGCAATCCAAGACAAAAACATGCAAATACCTCACAGTTACAAGAGGTGCAATTTTGAAAAAAAAAAAAAATATATATATATATATATAACTTCTCATATTAATGCAAGTACCCCGCAGTATATGGGGCAGCCATCAGTAGACTAAATGATCACAGAAATTAGAGCAAGTCATATAAAATAAACACCCATAATATAAATGGAGAACAAGGGAAAAGAAAAGTGCAGAAGAAACAAAGTGTCTCATCCATGAATGATCAGAGATGTACACATAGAATTCTGAGCACTACAAAGCAAGAAGTATACTATCCGCTAGAAACTATAAAAAATAAATCATCACGAGCGATGGCACTGACATATGACGGTCCAGCCTCCCGCAGAAACTCTTCCTCCAACCTGACGAATTTATCCTCCTCCTCCTCATCGCTAGACTCGAGTCTGGCAAGCTTCACCTGCAGTAATGCGATCTGATTCCGAATTCTCGTGGCCTCAGCCTGTCGCTGCTCAACTCTAGACTGTCGGGAAGTGTGAAATCTCACTATCTTCTGGAAAGGAACACTCAGAAAGGGGTGAACTCCCGTATCAAGCCAATCCAAACGAAAATGATAGAACTGCTGCAAGTCGCGGAGAGCATCCAAGAATAGTGAAATAGAAGAGCTGGTCAGCTTAGCAGGGGAGGTAGCTAAGAACTCATGAACATGGCTAGCAAGAGCCTTCAGGTTGAAGGCCGTGAGACTGTCAATCTGAAGTATACTATGAGAAGTGAATGTCTCGGGATGGTGCTCTAAGATGAGATTCAAGAGATGACGCTCATGTGTCCTGAATCGTCATGGTAACTCCTCACACCATAGTCTACCCGTAATAGTCGCAGCATCCTCTACTTCACCATCGTCGTCGGAGTGGCGAAATCCTACCTCAGAAGGGAGGAAATAAGACTCTCCACCAGAATCAGCGTCACCGACCAGGAGAGTGGCCTCAGAACTATGATCTCCCTCCACAGCCATCCCACTGCCAGACTCCATAGTCATCGGAGTACTCTCATGCACCTGGAAACAATGAGACAAAGGTGAAATGAGAACGCTTTCACAGTATACACGAGAAGAAAAGAGGGGAATAGTAAAAAGAGGGGGTATGTTAGTTTAATACCTCTCTCGCAGTTGCCCCACTACCAGACTCCACGGTCATCCGAGTACTCTCATGCACCTAGAAACAATGAGACAAGGTGAAATGAGAACGCTTGCACAGTATACGCAAGAAGAAAATAGGGGAATAGTAAAAAAGAGGGGGTATGTGTAATACCCCGTATTTTAATGGCTTTTAAAACTGGGGATTTATTAAATTTAAATTGAGATATTAATTTAATATTAATCTAGAAATTTATTTTTATATTTACTAATGTGATGTGAGTTAGTAATTTTTGGAAAACTATTGAATATTACTAGACGAGTAAAGTAATATATGAGATTTATTTTATTAAAATTGTCACGAGTGAATAAAATGGCGATTATGGAAATTTAAGTCGGGACACGCCTGTGTCGTGTCAGGACTAAATTATTATTATATAAAGTGAATAAATTTTAAGTTGCTCGTATGGTCATTTTGAGTGCGCCAAAGTGTTCGGAAGAGTCGAGATAGTCATGAAAGTGTACTTGGGGGTTAGTTTGGGTCTCGGGGTATTTTTAGGCCTAATTGACATCCCAGGAGGGTATTTTAGACATTTTATATTTTTGGGGAATTAAACCCATGAATTTCCTAAGGATATATCAGCCTTTAGGAGTTGTCTTCTAGGGTTAACAAACACAAAATCAAAGGACGGCCATTAGAGAAGAAGTTGGCAAGCTTTTCAAGAAATTCAAGGCCAAAGACGCAACCGTTTTCACCACCACCACCACCAAAATGTAGATTGCGGAACGAGGAGCACAACCATACCTTTTTCCTTCACAAATCAGAAACTAAATTCCCAGGCAAGTATCTATCTTGCTTTATTTTTAGTTAATGTCTCAATCATGTTAGTCTAGGGTTGTTTAGGACTTGTCCCATGAAAGAAATTGTTAATTTAGAGACTTTAAATCGCATGTTTAGAGAGATTCCATATATTCTGGATATACCCGTCACATGTAGAGGATTACCAGCGAATTATTATGAGTTTAGAAACAAGAAATCTGGGAAATAATTAGAGGAATGTATATTTCTTTCAAAATTAGGGTTCTTGAAGATTATGTCAATTTTACCCCATTAATCCAATATCGTTGATGAATTTATACATGTTTCGTGTAGGAAATCTTGTATATATGTATATAGAACTTGTAGTATCATTATTTGATAATTCTAGAGTTGTTAATGACATTTTTGGAGAAATTGGAAGATGAAACCCGTAGGTTTAATTTGCAGTTTTTGGGCAAGAACTGCTTGATCGATCGATCGAGCCCAGAACATCGATCGATCGACTGATCGATCAATCGACCCCCTTTCTTCGATCGATCGACCCCTCCTGGACAACTGCATACTTCTCTTTCGTTAGTTTAATCCGATTAAGATGTATGGGAACCCTTGATTGTTGTTGTTGGAATATAATGGGATATAGAGATGACCAGTAGGGCCTAGGTAGACCCCGTTGAGTAACATTTTAGTGTAGGATAAGATTTTGGGTTAACGAGGAATGATACATGTGTATAAGAAATCATGCGTATATTTAATAAAAAGATCGGGACTCATAAGGGAGTTAGACTGGAACGCAAGTGAGTGAATGCCTACTGAAATTATACTTAAAATACTTCGAGAGAGGAGAAGTGAGTATGAAGTGAATAATAAATGAGAATTACAAATAACGAGTCCGTTATACGAAATAATCGAGTAAAATGTGTAATGACGGATAATTATAATTATGGGTCGTGAGCGAACCTAATTTAGAAATATGGATGTGTATATATATATATATATATATGACTGTGTGATTGTGCATATATTATATCTGTATAAGAATCATACTCGGGCTAGTTGCTATCACGGAGGTTTTCGCGCCGGGACGGTCTTATCTCAATGGGACCTTTATGGGGGATATTGACTCATACCCTAGAACATAGGATTCATTGGTACAGGTTATCTGATTGATAGTCAGACGGTCCTAAGAGACGTGAGGGTATGTGCGGACCTCTTAGTGACTTGGAACTATGCTTCGCCTCCATTTGTCTGTGTTTTATATTAATGCAGTTCGAGAGTGATTCTGAACTAGCATTTCCCTAAATATGTGTGATACAGGGACTTGATAGCAGAGTATGCCAGCACCATAGATTTTGTGTGGGGTGCAGATAGTATATATATTGTATGAGTGATTTGTATATATAAACTTACATATGGAAACTTTGCACCATAGATTTTATATGGGGTGTCGTTAGTATATATATTATACGTGTAACTAATATATATACGTATATCTATATGAGAACTTTCAACTGTACGTAATAGTAGTTAAGTAATGTATAAATTTTCAACTTCACTATAAGTATTCGGAAACTTTATGACGGTACGGGGTTATTCTAAATAACGTAATAAATCCTGAAGAGATTGATTTTCTAAAGTGAATATCATAACCTTATTTTCAAAGTGATAAAACCTTGTGGAGAATAGGTTAGAGAGACTTATGAGATTCATTAGTACGGTAGGCGTGTACACTAGGCGAGAGGTCAGAATTCTCAAGAGAGAGTGTCGCATACTAACATGGTTGTTTCATTAGCAGGTAAGCATTTTAAATACTTGCTAAACTATTTTTAAACTGTTTTACAATCGGGCTCTGACCCGTTTTCTATTATCTCTTCTCTCTTGTATATATATATATGTATATATTACAGGTGCCCAGCCACAGGGGCGTCAGGCATAGATTCTTTGGATCGGAAGCACTGTAGCTTATGTGGGAGTTGCAGGCCTTTTCGTTTAGACGACCTCTTCATTGATTCGGTTCTTGTTATAGTTCTTCATAGATAGGGCATGTGTCGCCTATTTCCCATTCAGTGTAGGTTTGTCATAGATGTATGTTTATTTTCAGTATTCGGTACTCTTTGGGTATTAACTCTTGGCAGGATGATTTTATTTGTAGCTTGAATTTGGTTTGGTTAATCTAGATGAATTAATGCTTTTGTGTTAATTGCTATCCATAGCACTTATGTTATTCTTAAACTGTTGGTTATTTAAAAGGTTTTCAAATTGGAATTTAATAAAAATGGAAATAAATTTTTAAATTGTTTTGACATTTAGGTTAATTAATCAGGGTGTTTAAATTGGAAATTTTATTTTGCGACAGTGATGCTAAGAATGAACCAACTGTTCACCTTGATTTTAATTTAATAAAGGATTGATCGCCCAGTATTTAATTAGGCGGGGTGTCACAGGTGGTATCAGAGCATCAGGTTCTAGTGTCCTTAGGATCTGTACGGCTTATTACGCTTCCAGCGTTGTTTTGTTTGATATAGAGCCCTATGTTTAGGATTGTTGTTTTCTATAGTGAGATTCCATTCTCCTGCTATAACGTATGTACATTAGTGTATTCTTAATTGCATTTGGGCGTGTTCGAATAATGAAATAATGCAGGCAAGGGCCGTTGGGCGGACAGCAGGAGGCAAGGATCAATTGAGGTTGTAGAGCATATTCGAGGATGATGACCGTAGTTAAGGTCACCCCTAGTATGGCACAGGAAGTCGGGACTGTAAATACGGCTAGGGCGCTACTTATGATTTCCAAATGTTGCTATAGTCGAAAGAGGTGCAAGAGTAAACTCACCCCAACGTGGCACGATTGGGAAAAGTCAAACGAAGCATTGTAGAGGACTGTCTGTGGGAATTCTAGAAATGCGGGAATTATGTGTGTTAGCCAAAGGACGTAAAGTTTCCAAAGCTGTAGACATAGGACGGAGTGTGGCAAACTGAAAGTGAAAATTTGGAGAAAATTTTTCTTACCTTGTCGGAACGAAGTTATAATGGTGGGAGTCAGCCACCATTTTTAGAATGTAAATGCTATGCCTGTAGAAGAATCTTAAGTACAGTTTGACTGCATGTTCCCTCATCAGATGTTCAGGATAAGAAGTGAACGTTCTTCTGAACTCATCACCGGAGGACCTGACAGAGGTCCATTTGTGAATATGAATCTAATCCATTAGCGAATCTTGTATCGGAGGATGTAGATACAAATGGAGTAGAGGACTCCAAGTGGGAGATCGACTCGTAAAAATAGTTAATAACACCAAAAAGGGAATTCTGCTCGACGGTCGATTCAGAAGTTATCAATGTCGTGCTTTAACAATAGAGATGTTAATGTTTCTTTGTGTGGGAAGCTAAAAGAATCGAAGAAGTTAGTCAAAAATAAGATTGGATGCAACAATGGTAGGGTAGCACCACAAGGGGGTGGGGATACCCATCAGGGGACCCATTTAAATGATTCGAGTAACTGAATTCTTACCAAAGCGATGGCGAATTCAGTAAGGACTATTGTAACCAGTAGCATGTTCTTTAGGGCCAACAAGGCTAAGGGAACCACAGGGGATAGCCAATATGAATTGAGCCTACCAAAGTCCGAGAGAAGGACAATTATAATATGGTTGGTATGACAGGTTATAAGTGGTTTATGTGTAGAGGTATTTTGTGGAGAGTGAAATCGCACGCGTTGATGTTTTCCCGAAGTGAGTAAAGGGAAAAGAGTATGGTGCCTAGTAAAAGACAACGATTAAAGTAGTTTTGTGTTGGTTGGGCAGGTGTGTTACGTCCGGAGACCATTTGCGCAATCAAGACGATTGGCAAGGTAGAAGTATAAGTTTTATCCTCAGAGGATGAGGCGTGTTTTATGTAACACGAGCGAGTCATTATATTTTGTTCATTGCTAGATTAGCATGTGAGACGAGTTTAATGCGTATAACTACAAACCATATTATCATGTGAATATTTTTCCCTAGTTTAGCGGGATTTTCCTTAGTGCCATCCGCGGAGTATGAATGAGTATATTAATAGTTTTATATACTTTGTTGAGGTTACTTGTTTTAGTGATGTGATATACGAGTATAATATGGTATTGATTACAACTTTATAGAAATGGTCAGTACGATAGTAGGTAGTTATTGCAAGGCTATCGAAATGGTTGCATTAGTGCAACATGTTTTGTTCTGGCGAGGCCTCACCTGCGAGAGGGCCGGACTCACACTTACATTATCTACTTTAGGGACTCGGAGGGGATAGTGTGCTCGAAATATTTGATCCCGGTGTGTATAGAGACCTTGTTGTTATGATTTAGTATGTACTGGGTTTACTGTGGAAAAGATTTAACTCATTATGATGTTTAGTGCTCAAGATTGGTGACAGGAAGAGCGCATTGATATATCTATCCTTTAGAGATGTGAGAGTTAAAAGTTGGACCCATACGTTTGGAGACGGGATTTCGAGATCCCCGAGCGTATGTATTCGATGTTTATGGAGTGTGATTACCCCCAATATTGAATGATTGTACAATTGGAAAAATGTTCGTTGTTAAGTATAATTACGGGAAGAGATATAACTTTTTTATCAAGAGACAGAATAAAGGGATACATGCTATGGACGAAAGGCCTAACGAATTTAGATAACCAACAATGCTAGGTAGTAGTGTATCGGGGGGGTTCCTTATTTGGATTTCACTTTACGAGACATCCCACGCATGAAACTTAGCATAAGGTCATAAATAGGGATACGTTTGATCACTAGCCCATGAGTTCGGTACCCCGATAGAAATGCGATCGAGTAATTATATCTGTAAGTTGGAAGTTGAATTTTGATTTAAGTCCAGTGGAGCCGGTTATGTGGTAAGAAAGCATTGAAAGTTTTGTTTTATCACCACGAGTTAAGGGGCAGAATTATGATAAGGAGGATTTAAAATTTTTATTTTTAGAGTGATTAAGAGTACCCAAGTGTTGAAATCACGTTACGAGCACTAAGAAAAATAAAGAATTGGGTATTAGGTGTGTAGCATATGTAATGCTTACGCTAGTATGCACCGTTTATAAGGTGTGTGAGCATCCTGTATATCTGATAATCGAATCGTCCGAGTTGAGGGGACGTGGGAATGGACGTGTGGAATATATGTTTGTGGGACTAGCATTACGACGTGGAAGTAGTAGAGTGGATTAAGCGTCGCAAGAAGAACGATAAATCCATATATACGTACGAACAGAGTAGCGCCCCGAATCTGGTTGAAAAGCAGTGGGAAACCATTTACAAAGGGGTATTCCTTGAGAAGGGTAGAATTTAAGTATATGGAGAACACTCAGAGCGGAGTTGTAATTAGCCAAATGTGATAGCGACTTGCGCATACAAAGAGTGATGCTGTTAGTATGGTATAAAAAAATCCAGAAGTGCGCATCGTAGAGAAAAGTGCATGGGAAGGAACTTTCGATATACACCAAGGAAGGAAGGGGAGTATTAAGTGTCACTTAATGTGAGACATTTTAAGGAAATTCGATGTTGAGTGGGACATAGTGAGTAGTCTCTGCATGCACCACTCATAGATAGAGATCGGTTGGAATAAGGGGATCAACTAGAGAATTTTGTGGTTATCAACTATTCCTGTAACGGAAGAGGGAGGTAAAGTCCTTGGATGGGTTTCCATCTTCAAGGCAAGATCAAGGGTTCATCCGAACATGTGGAGTAAGTCGCCCAAGAAGGAAGTGGTTGGCATTCCTTTGGAGTGATTTACAATATTGACTAGTGTGCCCCAGTCTTCCTTTAAAAGGAAGGGATCGCGCCGGTACTTGGTCCTACACGGTATTATTTTCTGAATCAGGATGAAATTTATGAATCCCACCTTCAATATGGGATTTCAGGAAACAGCGGAGATAACATTTTGTTCTGAGTAGGAGGTATCACCCATAGCCGAGGAGCAGGCGCACGATGATTAACGAGTAGTGGAGCCGCGTGAAGGTGATTTTAGAATCTTGGTGATCATTTTGTTTCCACAACGGTTATAGCTAACAAGTGGAGAAATACGGTAATTGGGGGAGGATATTACCTAATGGTAGAGTTACGTGGAAGCACTCGTACCTGTTTGTCGTGAACGAGGTGCTTATTGAAGTTTTGGTGTGGAAAAACCTTAACTATTCTCCCTCTGCGTAGGTTTAGAGGTGAGCGGATAATCAGAATTTTGGATCGGTCGAGAATAACCCGATGACTATGGTGGAATCCCACGACTATTTAAGGTAAACAAGAGTGGTCAGATGTTCGTATGGTTTCTCTCAGAATGGGAGTTTTGTGTTTATATAAATCCGAGTAGTTGTCATGTAGTGAGGTGCGACCTCCCAATGATATTGCAATAATGGGAATTAATAGTGTATATGCGTGTCTTATGCAAATGTTATTGGAGAGGAGCACAATGTGAAGTATCTTTAATGAAGAGTGTTAAACAAGCTTATTGTGAGGCGGGGGCTATAGTGATTCAGCGCCTTACTATGTGGATAGGTTGCGTACTGTTAAGGTAGACAAAATGTGTTTTACCAGGTAGGCCTTATTTTTCAAATTTCGGGACGAAATTTCATTATTAGGGGGAAAGTATGTAATACCCCGTAATTTTATGGCAAACTGGGGAATTATTAAATTTAAATTGAGATATTAATTTAATATTAATCCAAAAATTTATTTTTATATTTACTAACGTGATGTGAGTTAGTAATTTTTGGAAATTTATTCGATATTACTGGACGAGTAAAGTAATATATGAGATTTATTTTATTAAAATTGTCACGAGTGAATAAAATGACAATTATGAAAATTTAAGTCGGGATGCGCCTGTGTCGTGTCAGAACTAAATTATTATTATATAAAGTGAATAAATTTTAAGTTGCTCGTATGGTCATTTTGAGTGCGCCAAAGTGTTCGGAAGGGTCGAGATAGTCAGAAAAGTGTACCCGGGGGTTTAGTTTGGGTCTCAGGGCATTTTTAGGCCTAATTGACATCCCGGGAGGGTATTTTAGACATTTTATATTTTTGGAGAATTAAACCCACGAATTTCCTAACGATATATCAGCCTTTAGGAGTTGTCTTCTAGGGTTAACAAACACAAAATCAAAGGACGGCCATTAGAGAAGAAGTTGGCAAGCTTTTGAAGAAATTCAAGGCCAAAGACGCAACCGTTTTCACCGCCACCACCAGCAAAATGTAGATCGCGGAACGAGGAGCACAACCATACCTTTTTCCTTCACAAATCAGAAACTAAATTCCCACGCAAGTATCTATCTTGCTTTATTTTTAGTTAATGTCTCAATCATGTTTGTCTAGGGTTGTTTAGGACTTGTCACATGAAAGAAATTGTTAATTTAGAGACTTTAAATCGCATGTTTAGAGAGATTCCATATATTCTGGATATACCCGTCACATGTAGAGGATTACCAACGAATTATTATGAGTTTAGAAACAAGAAATCTGGGAAATAATTAGAGGAATGTATATTTATTTCAAAATTAGGGTTCTTGAAGATTATATCAATTTTACCCCCTTAATCCGATATCGTTGATGAATTGATACATGTTTCGCGTAGGAAATCTTGTATATATGTATATAGAACTTGTAGTACCGTTATTTGAGAATTCTAGAGTTGTTAATGACATTTTTGGAGAAATTGGAAGATGAAACCCGTAGGTTTAATTTGCAGTTTCTGGGCAAGAACTGCTTGATCGATCGATCAAGCCCAGAGCATCGATCGATCGACTGATCGATCAATCGACCCCTTTTCTTCGATCGATCGACCCCTCCTGGACAACTACAAATTTCTCTTTCGTTGGTTTAATCTGATTAAGATGTATGGTAGCCCTTGATTGTTGTTGTTGGAATATAATAGGATATAGAGATGACCAGTAGGGCCTAGGTAGACACCGTTGAGTAACATTTTAGTGTAGGATGAGATTTTGGGTTAACGAGGAATGATTCATGTGATTAAGAAATCATGCGTATATTTAATAAAAAGATCGGGACTCGTAAGGGAGTTAGACCGGAACGCAAGTGAGTGAATGCCTACTGAAATTATACTTAGAATACTTCGAGAGAGGAGAAGTGAGTATGAAGTGAATAATAAATTAGAATACAAATAACGAGTCCGTTATACGAAATAATTGAGTCAAATGTGTAATAATGGATAATTATAATTATGGGTCTTGAGCGCACCTAATTTAGAAATGTGGATGTATGTATATATATATATATATATATATATATATATATATATGAATGTGTGATTGTGCATATATTATATCTGTATAAAAATCATACTCGGGCTACTTGCTATCACGGGGGTTTTCGCGCCGGGACGGTCCTATCTCGATGGGACCTTTATGGGGGATATTGACTCATGCCCTAGAACATAGGATTCCTTGGTACAGGCTATCTGATTGATAGTTAGACGGTCCTAAGAGATGTGAGGGTATGTGATGACCTCTTAGTGACTTGGAACTATGCTTCGCCTCCATTTGTATGTGTTTTATGTTAATGCAGTTCGAGAGTGATTCTGAACTAGCATTTCCCTAAATATGTGTGATACAGGGACTTGATAGCAGAGTATGCCAGCACCATAGATTTTGTGTGGGGTGCAGATAGTATATATATTATATGAGTGATTGGTATATATATACTTATATATGGAAACTTTGCACCATAGATTTTATGTGGGGTGCCGTTAGTATATATATTATACGTGTATCTAATATATATACGTATATCTATATGAGAACTTTCAACTGTACGTAATAGTAGTTAAGTAATGTATAAATTTTCAACTTCACTATAAGTATTCGGAAACTTTATGACGGTACGGGGTTATTCTAAATAACGTAATAAATCCTGAAGAGATTGATTTTATAAAGTGAATATCATAACCTTATTTTCAAAGTGATAAAACCTTGTGGAGAATAAGTTAGAGAGACTTATGAGATTCATTAGTACGGTAGGCGTGCACACTAGGCGAGAGGTCAGAATTCTCAAGAGAGAGTGTCGCATACTAACATGGTTGTTTCATTAGCAGGTAAGCATTTTAAATACTTGCTAAACTATTTTTAAACTTTTTTATAATCGGGCTCTGACCCGTTTTCTATTATCTCTTCTCTCTTGTATATATATGTATATATATTACAGGTGCCCAACCACAGGGGCGTCAAGCATAGATTCTTTGGATCGGACGCACTGTAGCTTATGTGGGAGTTGCAGGCCTTTGTTTTAGATGACCTCTTCATTGATTCGGTTCTTGTTATAGTTATTCATAGATAGGGCATGTGTCTCCCATTTCCCATTCAGTGTAGGTTTGTCAGAGATGTATGTTTATTTTCAGTATTCGGTACTCTTTGGGTATTAACTCTTGTCAGGATGATTTCATTTGTAGCTTGAATTTGGTTTGGTTAATCTAGATGGATTAATGCTTTTGTGTTAATTGTTATCCGTAGCACTTATGTTATTCTTAAACTGTTGGTTATTTAAAAGGTTTTCAAATTGGAATTTAATAAAAATGGAAATAAATTTTTAAATTGTTTTGACTTTTAGGTTAATTAATCAGGGTGTTTAAATTGGAAATTTTATTTTGCGACAGTGATGCTAAGAATGAACCAACTGTTCACCTTGATTTTAATTTAACAAATGATTGATTGCTTGGTATTTAATTAGGCGGGGTGTCACAGTATGTTAGTTCAATACCTCTCTTGCAGTTGCCCCACTGCCAGACTCCACAGTCATAGGAATACTCTCATGCACCTGGAAACAATGAGACAAAGGTGAAATGAGAACGCTTGCACAGTATACGCAAGAAGAAAAAAGGGGAATAGTTAAAAGAGGGGGTATGCTAGTTTAATACCTCTCTCGCAGTTGCCCCACTGCTAGACTCCACAGTAATCGGAGTACTCTCATGCACCTGGAAACAATGAGACAAAGGTGAAATGAGAACGCTTGCACAGTATACGCAAGAAGAAAAGAGGGGAGTACTAAAAAGAAGGGGAATGCTAGTTTAATACCTCTCTCGCAGTTGCCCCACTTCCAGACTCCACGGTCATCGAAGTACTCTCATGCACCTGGAAACAACGAGACAAGGGTTAAATGTGAATGCTTGCACAATATACGCAAGAAGAAAAGAGGGGAATAGTAAAAAGGGGGAGTATACTAGTTTAATACCTCTCTCGCAGCCATCCCACTCTTAGACTCCACAAATAACAGAACAACTTCATCAGACTCTATAGTCATCGGAGCAACCTCACTCACCTGGAAATATGCAACAAGGGAGAAGATGGGAATGCTTGCACAATTTAAACAAAATAATAAGGGCATAAAAAATGACATAAGGGAAGTGGATACCCTTATACACTGTACCTGAATAACGCTCTCCATAACGGTCAAGGGAGGAGGTGCGGGGGTTGCCACAGGGGCCGCCACACTGGCCGATGCTCTTGTAGGGGCTGTCTGAGCGACCAGCGCTTCTAAGGAGGTGGTCTCAGTCTCGGGTGCTCCTAAACGAGATACCCCAAGGACGATAGGCGCAGGGGGTGATCCTAAAGGGGCTATCTCAGTAACCAATGCTTCTAAAGAGGCTACCTCAACCTCGGGCGCCTCCGAAAGAACAACCTCAGCAATGGCAGTCGCAATGGACAGGCGAGGCTGCGGAGGAGAAGAAGGGGCAAGAGTTAATAAATCACCTATCTCATGAATAAAATATATATATATATATATATCAATTAAAAAGGGGAGAGGAAAATTCCTCTTTAGCACAGCAAAGATAGCTACCTGAAGGGGCGCGATAACAGGGCAAGTGGACCCGTGTATAGGGGCTGCTGAAGAGATAATAGCAGGAGCTGCTATCGAAATAGCACTAAGGGATAACTGCAACAAAAGAGAAAGAGGGATATGATAAGTTCAGATGGGATAGAGAAGAAATATATAACTAAGCAAGTATGAAAATACCTGGGCCCCATCTAGAGGGGAAGAGCGGAAAAGGACGGTCGGCGCAGCAGGGGCTGTGCTGATAGCCTGCAAAGAATGAAAACGTGTTATTCATCACACGTTTGGGGGAAAAGAGATCTCATGCTTGAGTGGAAAAGGCCTAACCTGAAGTGTAGGCTCATTAGTTGAGGCCACAGTAAATATTGGGCCGCGAGAAATCGCCTGAACTAAGAGTTTGCCATCCATAGATATGCGGACTCGGGGATAGTAACATCATGTAAGGTAAGCGTCCCTCCCTGAGAAGAAAATCCAAAAGCCGTTAGGACCTGCTACCAAAAGAAAATAAACATTCAAAAAAAATAATACATACCTTAGATGAGGAGGTGCCCAGGGGCTCACCTATAGAAGTGCCCACTCCCGTAAGAAGAGAAGATGAAGCGACAATGTCGAAAGGTACAACACCCTGCACATTGTAAATGGGAAAATAAAAGGAAGGAGTAAAAGGAAAAAAGGGCACAGTGAAATTTTTGAAAATGGCGAGGCATACCTGAGCAGACGGAAATGACACGAAAGTGGTCCTGGTGCCGGTATGATGCACAGATGAAAGCTACAAGGAAACACCAGTATACACAACTAAAATGTAATTCGAAAATTAACAAGTTACATTATATGGTAAAGGAAGTAAGGAGATAGAAAACCTCTCTAAAAAGGCCTCGATAAGAAACGAGCATGGAGTTCCTCTCCCGCTGAAAAGGCATCAGTCGTAGTGGAGGAAGAGGAGAACTACTTGCCTCTATGGAAATGACCTGCAAAATACGACAGGATACTTTCCTTAACAAATAAAATAATGAGGGGGAAGAAATAAAAATTGTATGTATCAAATTTCCAACGAAGGGGAACACTTACCGCAGCGGGGCCCGTAGTCTGGCCGTAAGGGAGATGTCGGGTAGTGGGGATAAATCCCCCAAAATAATGGGATGCCTCATCATCACTAGAAGACTCTCTCAAGACTGATAACAAAGCATAAGTGTCAGTAGTGCTTCTGCTATGGAAACCCAGGTCGCCCACATCACCCGAAGAAGAACTATGGTCATCATAGGAAGGGGTGCTTCCATAATCAACTAATTCCTCTTCCAATGAAGGGGAGGGAGATCCAGGAGGTGAAACTCCAAGAGAACTAGTTCCACTAAGTAAAGAATGTCGTAATATAGTACCTTCTATAATAGGAATAGATGCAACCCGCGCCTCCCGAGAAGAAAGGTTCGATGCTTCATAACCTTTTTTTTTCACAACTTGATATGTCTCCTCCACCCCAAGATCATCAGTATCGGACTCTTGGTCCACTATGGAGGAGGCAGCCATGCCATCACCATTTCCTTTCTTCTTCTTTGCATCTCGGGTCCTCACAGGAGAAGGGGGAGGAGAAGCGGTAGAAGCCGAAATAAAATTGTATACATCTGTGTCTGGGTGCTTCCTTTTGCTTGCGGTAGAAGTACTCACTTTCCCTCTGCTTTTTGGTAGGCTTCTAGACTTCACTGGGCGAAGTTCAGTCGGTAGGGGCTGAAGTGACTCGTCAAGAAGAGGCTTAACTAAAATGGGAATGGCCTGTTCCAAGGGTGACGTGGAAGTGGTGCTGAGAAACCAAGGATCTTTTTACGTCCGCCAGACCAAAAACTGGGCTTTGGTATATTTAATTGGGTTGGTCTCATGAGGGGGACCAACTACACATTCTTGGATAAGACGAACTTGCCGCTGCCAAAGAAGGAACCAAGATGAAGTAAACGAAGGATGATAATTGCAGGGAGGCACATAGAGACCACCCAAACTGTTAACCCTACGGAACAATCCCCGAAGAGTGAAGCTAGCACACGCCTCTGAAAATGCCTCAGAAGGGTCGTTATAGGTAGGAAGGGAGGGATGTGAACGCCCTGATCATAGGCAAACTGTCGTCTTGCCCTCTCGGAATGATAGGATTCAGCACGCGGACCCAACTCGGTCCAAGAAGGGAGGTGGCATGGTAAGAGCATCGTCACCACATTAATATGAGGACAGGTGGAAACAGACCCCACTGCTGAAGGGCAAAAGAAAGTCCCGCCATCGCTAGGGAAAGAAATCCAGCTGAAAGTCCCCCCAGGGCGCTTGGTATAAGGTCAAAACCGAAACTCCTCAATATCATCAATCAACATTCCCAAATATTTCTTCATAATTTTCTTGTGCCATCAGAGGAGTCGCGCAGCATCTTTATAATAAGCGTGAGTCCCTGGAGTAAAGTGGGGGAAGTGCTCAAATAAAAAGGTCATTAAGAGAGCGGCATTTGCATAATTAGCAACATCGTACCGACCGCAAGACCTCTCTACATCTATATGTGCTCGGTCCATCCAGGTGTAAAGAGAACCCAAAGTCAAGGCGGCCATAGGTACTGACCTGCCACGTGATAACCGTACAGCCAATCTAAAAAGAAATTCGCGAGGGGAATCTTCAGGCTTACCTGGAAGAAGGAATCGAGTCAGAAATGTAACCAAGAAAGCGGCCAAATGTGAAGGAGAGTGGAGCTTGGGACCATCCTGGGTTCTGGTGGCTGCGCGGGAAGTATCTCCCTTCTGCAACTGCTCGAAATCTCTGAACCAATACCTTTGCCATTTGGCAAAGGAATGTTTGGAATGACCAGTTATATTTATAGCTACATACTTTAATCACTCACTGAGAGCTGACTGTAGCTCCCCCACCATCTCCTGCTCTAAAGAATCCTCGCAGTCATCAGAAAAAACCTGTTGCCCAAAGAAAGGAAGAGCATACAATTCACATATATCCTCTAGAGTGATAGTAAATTCACCTCAACCCGTGACAAATGTGTGGGACTCCATACTCGATCAAGACAATAAAAGATTGAGCAAAGAAATATGCTTAGATATGGTGCAAGACTTCAGGCTGCTGACGGCGATAAAAAGACCCACCTCCCTAAGAATATCCACATAATTAGGAATGCTCAGAACATAGTCAACCTAGCTAGCCCACTCCTCCGTGGGACCCCCGTAGCTTTAGCTTCAACATTGGAATCAGGAAAGTCACCGCGATCGACTCGGACTCGAAGAATGGAGTCTGGAGAAATAGTAAGGAAATCAACAGACTCACTTAACCCCACATGAGAGCGCTCGAGAACAGTGTCAAAAAAAATTTCCACAAATTCGGAAAGTGAAACCATGAAGTTGTCAGCAGGACCAAAAAAAGGAGCACGGTGATAAATACAAAAATCCCGCCCTTGGCAAATGCGCATATAGTCCTTCCATACCTGAGAAGAGGATGACATAGCTGATGAACTACCAAGAGTCATTGGCTCAAGAAAAGAACTCATCCTGGTAGAGACTTCGAGTGAGGGATCCTAGGTGTCCCCCGTCGCAAAAAAAGGAGTGGAAGGGGAAACCCCTGTAGAAATAACAAATTGTGAACTGGGCGAGGAGCCCTGGGTACCTGTGGCAGCAGCCACTAATAATGAGGAACCCTTGGCAGTGGTTTCCATGATTAAAGTCCCAAAAGGTGTAAACCTTTAAACCCCAAATCACCAGCACAGGATGAACTCACTAATAAAGGGGGAAGCGAGGAACCTTCGATCGGCAGCATACTCTTTATAAAACCAACAATTGGCGAGACACCCTAGGTCATGGAACCCTCGACGAGACAAGAGGTCGAGACACCCCCAGTCGCCAATAGTTGATTTGGCGAGGAACCCTTGGTTGGGTGACGCGAGGAACCCCCCATGTCTAGCGCAAAGCGCGAGGAACCAACACCAATATAAGTGGGTGTCGAGACACCCTTAGAGGTGACATCGGCGGACGAGGGACCTCCCTTGTCACAGCTGGCAGCTTGTCCCACATAGGCAGGTTTGGAGACACCCAAAGCAGAAAAATCAAATGGCGAGGACCCCCTCGTAATACTTCCAATCGCCGAGACACCCCCATCCATAAATGATTGACTCGGCGAGGAACCCTCCGTATCTAGAGCAACGTACGAGGAGCCACTGCCAGCGCTAGCATATGTCGAGATACCCATAGAGGAGAAATCATTGCACGAGGAATCTCTAGAAAAATTGATCACCGGCGAGAGACCCTCATGCGTAGTAGCAGCATGCGAGGAACCCTGGGGCGTGGACTCCGTGCGCGTGAGGCCTTGAATGGGGCGCGGCAAGTGTCGCTCAAAAATGTTAACAGCGTGCGAGGAACCCTCGCCTCCTATCACAACTGGCGAGGGACCACCAGCAGAAACCCTCAACTCAGACTCGTTACCAATCAAAATACCACTGACCGCCGAAAGAAGATTGACGGATGTCTCAGAGACAGAACCACGTTGAGTGGTAGCCATGGCGACGGTATTAGATGATGACGGTGAAGACAGAAAAAGGGAAGTGGGGATCGACCCTATCATAACAAGAAGCAAGCCGTTGGTGATATGGGAAGAAACATCTGAAGGTGTAGAGCCCATTAATGGTGGATTTGATTAAAATGTAAAAAAAAAAAATTGGGGGGCTATGGTTTTTAAATTTTTCTCTCACTTTCTCTCACTACAAACAAGACTCTCTATGAGGGTTTTGAAGAAGATGAAATAATTTTAAAAAAAAACGGCCTTATGTTTTTTTACATCAAAGTGGGAAAACATGCAGGAAAAAAAAGGTTATGACAGTTTTTCCCAAATGATGAGATTATAGTTCCCACACTGACGCGTGGGTTCTCGAAAATCAAAAAACCTCGGATGAAGGGACACTGCACTTAATGATCCTAGGGTCCCTCTAATATATATATATATATATATATATATATATATAATTGCTGAAATTGAATTTATAGCGTACAAAGTTTTTTTTGGTCTACCCAACCCAAAAAACTTTGCACGAGGGGCTAATGTAGAAGGGTGACTACCTATAAAAAAAAGAATAAAAAATACTTTTTTAGAGATATTGAGAGTACCCCACAAGGACCACTACAGAAGTCCAAGATTGAGAAGGCCACTCCAAGGGTCACTGCAGAAATGTCATTCGAGAGGTGCTACCGCAAGGGTCACTGCAGAAATGACATTCGAGAGGTGCCCCGCAAGGGCCACTGCAGAAGTCCAAGATTGAGAAGGGCCACCACAAGGGTCACGGTAGAAATGTCATTCGAGAGGTGCCACCGCAAGGGTCACTGCAGAAATGACATTCGAGAGGTGCCCCGCAAGGGCCACTGCAAAAGTCCAAGATTGAGAAGGGCCACTGCAAGGGTCACCGTAGAAATGTCATTCGAGAGGTGCCACCGCAAGGGTCACTGCAGAAATGACATTCGAGAGGTGCCCCGCAAGGACCACTGCAGAAGTCCAAGATTGAGAAGGCCACCGCAAGGGTCATCGCAGAAATGTCATTCGAGAGGTGCCACCGCAAGGGTCACTGCAGAAATGACATTCGAGAGGTTCCTCGTAAGGGCCACTGCAAAAGTTCAAGATTGAGAAGGGTCACTACAGAAATATCATTTGAGAAGTTCCACCGCAAGGGTCACCGCAGAAATGACATTCGAGAGGTGCCCCAGAGGGGCCACTGCAAAAGTGCAAGATTGAGAAGTGCCACCACAAGGGTTACTGCAGAAATGTCATCTGAGAAGTGACACTGCAAGGGTCACTGCAGAAATAACATTCGAGAGGTGCCCTGCAAGGGCCACTGTAGAAGTCCAAGATTGAAGAGGGCAATCGCAAGGGTCACCGCAGAAATGTCATTCAAGAGGTGCCACCGCAGGGGTCACTGCATAAATGACATTTGAGAAGTACCTTGCAAAGGGTCACCGCAGAAATTCTATCCGAGAAGTGCCACCGCAAGGGTCCCGGCAGAAACTCATATTGAAAAGGAACCCACCCAGGGTCCAGGCAGAAAGTTATATTGAGCGGGAACCCCCTAGGGTCCCGACAGAAACTAATATTGAAAAATAACTCACTCAGAGTCCCGACAGAAAGTTATATTGAGCACGAACCCCCAGGATCCCGGCAGAGACTCATATTAAGAAGAAACCCTAAAGGTCCCTTAACAACAG